>JARTUT010000037.1:0-303412 GCA_030674115.1 Micraspis discolor
AGAAGGACAGGCAGCTGCCTAAGTCTCGTGCGTGCCTAGGGTACTTTCTCTGATATTTTATTATTTATTGATTGATTGACATATATATCACGTACAGGCTAACGCCTCTGTGATTACTGTTTATGACTGTAATTTAGCAGAATAAACTATTATTATTATTAGAAAACTTTCATGTGTTAATTGGATTGCAATAATTGAGTTTGTCCTATTTGTTAATTCATTATTGGATCCGACAATATCTGCTTCAGGATTATCATGCGAAGTCGGGAGCAAAGCTTTTTAATGTTCTGATCAATAGTTTTAGTACCACATAATATTTTGTGCCACGCTTCAGAAACTTTCAGAAAGAATATGATAAATAAGCTTCCTTAGTTCATTTCCCTGTTCTAAGCTACAATCCTAGCAATTTTCAGCCTTATTAGTCCGACTGTACTGAAGTTATAAATATTGTAACAATTTGAATACAGACCTGACTTGCACGTGCGGAAGAGTCATAAACTAAGATGTGTATGATGCAGATGCACCATATAAAAAAACAATAAAACGAGAGGATGAAAGAACCCGCACGTGTTAATGAGGAATTAAATGATTTTCCAGAAACTTCGATGGCCAGAAAAATACAGAGAGTGGTGGAAACCATAAGCCGCTATAAAACACCTACCGTTCGTTGACAACACGTGTTTAGTAGTAGTGAATATAAATTCTTCACATAAGTTGTTTCTAAAAGTTTTTTTTTGTACATTGTTTAATGAAATTTTCAATCTACTTTCAAAAATTATCCAGTGAATGTGTTGTATGTACAGACTAATAGAAAGTATTTCTCATTAATGAACTCTTAGTTGTGATCAGTCAGCTAGATAGTTTGACCTGGTTCTCTTAAATCTTCGTGAGTTGAATGGTGTTACATTCATTTTCCATCCTAGGTGCAGATTATTTTAATCACTATTAGTTCATTTTAATTTCTTATTTTCATCAAATGAATGGTTATATTAATTAAGTGCCCCTGTATATAAATATAACATCGCGGATTACTTCGGACAGTCTGGGGTCCGGGAGGAATAAGATGTGTTGTTGAGTTTTTTTTTCATCGCGCTTATCTGGCTGCGCGGGTGATAAAGACCGGTAAATTATTAATTGTCGACAGAGAGAAAGTGACGTAGTGAATTTAAAATTCGGATCTCCACGATGAGAATTGCCTTTTTTATGTTACATTTTGGTATTAGTTGGGAAGTTATTGGGAAATAACTATATTGGAAGTAACCCTTGTTGTAAGGATTTGAGGAATTCACATCTTCGTGTTTCAAATATTGAAACTTCTATAATATTGGATCTATTGGAGTGAGACTATTGACAGTTCATTTTACCATCACCTTGACTGGAAACCTCCCCTAGAACAACCTAAGGGTAGGAACTACATCACTACGAGTGCCTTCGAGCCTGAAGTTGGTTTGGACATTTTTCCTGTGATCAGCCTGAACGGAATTTACACATCTGCCAAGAAGAAAAGCCGCCATTGGAATATTTTGCGGCAGTCGTCGGACTCTGGAAATTCTACGCCGGTGAAAACAAGGTCGTACACAACTTATTTTGATTCTTTGAAATAATTAATATCTCAAGACTGTTAATTCAGAGCAACATTAATTCATATGATTTTTATTTGACTCTGAGATCAGTTCAGGTTTCGAATGCCTTCTTGTTGAATTATGCTATAACGATTCCATCTTTTGTATCTTATGAATTGGGTTGAGAACTTTGAATATTATTTAGTTGTTGAAACAAGAGCATATGCTGTGAATTTTGATCATGTATGAATTGGAAATTTATTCTATATTGTTGTTCTTTTGCTGACGTTACTATTTTATTCATTGCTGATTTTATATTGTTGCTGAATTATATTTGGGATATTGGATTGTGGTATTCTTTCACACTGTTTAACTGACTTGGTACTTCATGATAAATAAATGTATATACGGGGGTCAGCCGGTTTTTATTGTAGCCTTATCAGCCCTTTAGACTCTGACTTTCGTAATTTGGTCTGAGTTGAATCTAGTGGATTTAATGTGATTTATAAATTACGTGGCGCCCTTTTAGTTTTTTTTTATCATTAATTAATTATTGAAATTAACTTTACTATTTAATTCTTCTTTTCGAACCACCCCACGCCGCTGAGCTGCCGGCACACTTAAATCACTTTTGTGGCTTTCAAAACTGAACGTTACAATGGATCCTCGGTCAGTTAGTCGATCAGTTGTTTGGCATGTTCCTGCAGCTTCTGATGGTATTTTTCGAGCGATCTTCTATTTTTGTGCTGACATATGGGACTCTTAAATCTTTATGGATGGTATGGTTGGAGACATACCAAGGGGCATCAATCATGCACGTAGTACTCTCGATTGTACTCTTTTGATAATTTGAATATTCGATGGCTAAACGCAACCCTAGAATTAGATGCCGTATGTTCATATCGGTATGATGATCGCTTTGTAAAACAGCAATTTAATTCGAAGATTCAAATTGGAGTTCCTGCCTATAAGCCAATAAATTCTTTCGGAATTTCAGATTTATTTCATTCTAAATGTATGCCAAGACACCTAGTCTTGGTGTCGACTGGCACTTCCCTTCCGAATATTTCGAAGGGAGGACATATACTTCTTTTTGTAGTGAATAGTACTTGAACTGACTTAGTCTCATTGATATTGAGTCGCCATTTTTTATGCCACTGTCCAAGGTCATCCATGTTTCTTGTAATTGTTTAAAAGCTGTTTCAGCGTCTTCATCAGATGCAAGTATGACTATATCTTCTGCAAAAGATGCTGTGGTGTTGTTTTGATTTTCTGGTATGTCCGAAGCGTAAATGATATAAAAGTAGTCCCAAATTACTTCTCTGTAGGACTCCAGATTTGAATTTGGCAGGAGTGGTTATTGCTTCCTCATACTTCACGGCAGAATAACTGTCTGCTAGATACAATATGGCGCTCGGTAAAGAAGCTGAGTGTGAATCGGGTCCGTCCGAAAATGCAGAAAATAGTGGAGAATAAAAATGTTGCATCCAGAAAAAGGTGTCAAATTCCGTATGCTTGAATTGTTATTCGCTCTTTCATGCAAGTTGTGCAAAAAGACATATAAATGTGAAAATACTGGCCGATCTTAAGGTGCAGTGTTGTGATAGGACTGAAATGGTATTATTTGCACCTAGTAGTGATATTAAGAATATTGAGATTAAATATCTCAAGTAATTATGAAAGGAAACACAAAACAGAAACGGAATATTGAAGATCAATAATGAGTTATTGGAAAAGGTAAGGTTACTAGAAGAAAAAAATGAGAGCGAAAACAAATATTGTTATGCTAATGTGACAAGCAGACCACAGAAAATACGACAAGAACTACCACGGAATACGAAAATCAGAGAGAAAAACACTGTTGGCAGACCACAGACAATATTAACTAGAGGTACTGCCAAAGAAATCACGATGACGTTGAATGAAGTACCAATATTAACTATCAACAATTAAGGTTCAAATGAAAATAATAGTAATGAAAACATGGAAAATAACCAAGATTGTATGGGGGAATATGTCGGGGATTTTTTCAGTGGACTCGTTATGGACAAACAAGCAAGTATGGCATCAGAGGCGGTCAGAGTAAGTGGTAATCAGCGAACTGTTTGAAGAATTACGAAGACCAATGGAGGACTGTTAGAAAAAGGAAAAATGTAAACATTAAAAAGAATATATGTACTGAAACTAGAGAGATAGAAGAGGAGATAGGCTCTCAAGGAGCTCCTAAAAAATTGATTTAAGTTGATAAAATTGCAGGGAAGGAGGTAACAGGTGAAACAAAGTAATAGTGAGTATGAATATGATGTGAGAAAGCTGAAATAACTCTGCATTCAGCATCGGGGTGACTTCTGAAAAAGTTTATGATGAAATTTGAAAGTCAGAGTTCTGGCAAGAGGGTATTTTAGTACGAAACTTTTCGTTCAGAGGGACCTAGACAGGCCCTCGAGTATTTCGAAAGGAACAAGATAAAGCCAATATTGAAATATAGGTATGACAATCTTCAATTAGAATGTTCAGGATATCGAGACCTCATGTCTCATTTCTATGGGTAAAGGAAACGCTGACCAAACACTGTATAGACTATCTGAACTAACTGATAGCTTATAAATTTGAAGGTTATAGTATGGAGGCTGCTTTCTGTCGAGAAAAAGATAAACATGGAGGAACAGCCATAGTTTTTTTTAGTAAAGTTAGAAATAATTTATTGTAAGAGAGGAAGTCAATTCAATTAGTACGGTGGGAGTTTTCGAATGTTACGCAGTACAATGTATCGAAGGAAATACCAGATATATGATTGTCTCATTGTATAGACCATGTACACAACCGGTAGTAGATACAGATGCATTTTTTGAAAAATTTGCTTCACTCCTTGATATATGTTTACCGGAACAATGTAGGATAATAAGAGCTGGTGATTTCAATATTGATTTACTCAGGGATACAAAGGAATTCAGGAACTTCATGATGCTTTTGAGATCTCATTATTTGAGCTAGGGAAACAACTCGTGTTACCAATATCTTCATCTGCTTCATGTTTAGTTAGTTTCATATCTAACATAATATGATTGGAGTAACAAGTGTATCAAGTCATTCTGGTGTAAAGTTAACTCTGCAAACTAACCATGCCTCATCGAATAGCAATCACGCTAAAAGGATTAGAAGTTCAATGAAAGTTCTTATGAAGAATTTGAGAGATTGCTTGACGAACCTGATTGGTCAGAGATTTATGGGTTGCAACACTGACAGTTAAGTGACACTGATAAGGGAGGATAATCCCGAAACTATAGTCTGCCTGCTACTTGTGATCGATGACGGCACGTTCTCCAACCAAATGTTTCTAGACACAGTTTCAATAAGCCCGCTCAGGTGTTTTATTTATGTTAAATAAGAGTTTGTCCACTCACAGTTGGACGATAAGTGAATGGATGCTATTTATACTTTCGAAGAAAAATTCTATTTGGATGTGCAATGGGTTCAAAACTTTCTCCCATACTAGCACAATATGTAATGGATCATCTGTTGGATTCCTGCTTAATTGAATTGTCATGCGTGCTCTTTATAAAAAACTTTGTTCATGATGTTATAGCGGCATTACCTGAAGAATATATTCAATAAATACAAACATGCTTCAATTCCAAAATTCTTCAATTCACCCTAGGGACTGAAAATTCTGAACAAGCAGTACCCTTTATAGTACAGTAACTCGAATGGTACAGAAAGGATTAATTAATGTTATCTTGGTCTTCTTTTGATAATTCCTCAATGGTATTCTCAATTTTTGTGATGTTGGGATTTCATTTTCTCTAGTGAAATATTTGGGGCCCAAGTTGAGTGTTTCAACCACGAAGTCAGGTAGTCTTGTTGATAACAAGTTATTTATTCTTGTTTGGTCATTGTTGATGGTTTCGCTTCTTCCCTGATAGTTAGCCGCCAATTAATAATAGGTGATCGATTTCGGGTGAAAATTTTATGCGAACACCAAACAAAGAAAAACCTTGAATAGTAAAATGAATAATTAATTCACTTACCCAAAGGGACTTTAGACGAATCTTAGTTGCACTATGCCAGAAATGACGGATTTTAAGGGAAGTTGATACAGGGATAACCTTTTCTGGACAGCAAAGCGGGTGAAAGGATCACTCAGATTTCCACATTCAAAGTTCACTATGTGCCTTTGGTACGAAAAACAGATATTTGAGGAAATTAAAATGTTTATCTAAGTTAAGGAGATTTTGATTTAAATATCGTTTTCTTTCGCTTGTTGTTACTTTGGAGATCGTATATCGATTGATTTTAGTTCACGCGCTCGCCAACCGCGCACCAGTGCCGTGAGGTAGGCAACTTAATATACACCGTACATCGTACACAAGAAAACTGCCGAAAATTAAATGAAGATGAATTGAATTCTGAATGAAACAGATCCGGACATCTATAGAGCTCACGACCTAACACCTGGATTTGAGTTGATTTTTGAATTTTCTTGTTGTGTTCCTTCGTCATTTTCATCCGAATAGTATCGAAACTAGTTGGGAGAACTTTTATAAAGAGGTTTCGTTTCAATAGCAGAAAATCTTCCTTTGAACACCTAGTTTTTCATTATAGGTTACGTTAGCATTTTCGAATATATTCAGAAAATAATAAGCACCACAAATTTCAAATGTGCAATCACTTCTCTATGTTTGATTACAGATAAACTGGGGATCCTTGACACCAACACATTGTTGAACTATTGTTCTTTAAATTGTAAACATTAATATATTGAATGATTGTTTGGGCTATTACCATCATCTATTGTGGATGTAATGATTTCCGACGTTTCGATAGACATCTTCTATCTTCATCAAGGAGAAAAGTTAGAAACCTTTTGAAAATTATCAATTTTCAACAAGTCAATATTGACAGAAGTCATGAAAGAAAATGAACGATATTATATACTCATCTGTGATATGATGATCTTTTTAAGTTGGATCGAACTATCGGCGTCCAAACTTCTGGCAGATCTATAGATGGAGCACTTATGGAATCAGGTGTTAATTTCATAAATGCTGCTTTTTTGATTTTTCTTCTTGCAAGTTTTTCTTCTTTGGATATTATTGATGCTTCATCCCACTTTATACGATGATTCTCATCTACAGCATGTTGGACCAACCTGGATTTGTCGCTGTCTAGTACTCGTAGAAGCTTCTGATGTTCTTTTATTCGTACATTCAGAGGGCGTTTAGTTTCTCCGATGTAAGATCTTCCGCACTCGCAAGGTAATTCATATATGCAGTTCTTTGTCTTTTGTGTCTCATTATTAGGCTTAACTTTTGTAAGTTTAGCTCTGATAGTGTCTTGAGTTTTGAATGCAGTCGTTATGTTGTATCTATTTCCAATTCTTCTCATTTTCTCCGACAAACCTTTTACATAAGGAATTATGGTTTTAATGGTCTGATTTATATCTGTTTTCTCAGGTTGACTTTCTCTTGTTCGTCTAGCTTTTTCTAATATCTTTTTGGGGTAGCCATTGCTTCTAAGAGTTTTCGAGATGTAATTTATTTCTTCATTTTGGTCTTCTTCAGTGCAACAAATATTTATTGCTCTATCAAATAAACATTTTGCTACTCCCAATTTAGTGTTTAGTTGGTGGTTTGAATCGAAATGAAGATATTGTCCTGTGTTCGTTGGCTTTTTATACACAGTGGTTCTTGGGATGCCATTTTGTTTATGTACGAGTACATCTAAGAATGAAAGTTGTCTGTCTTTCTCGATTTCAATTGTGAATTTAATTGATTCCTCTTGATTGTTTAGATATTGAAGGAATCCATCTATAGTGTTTCTTCCATGTTGCTAAATAATGAAAGTATCATCTACATATCTTTTCCACAGTTTGGGTTTAAGTACATATTTTTCTAATGCCTTCTGTTCGAAAATTTCCATATATAAATCAGCTAAAATTGGTGATAGTGGTGAACCCATGGCCATTCCAAATTCTTGTTGATAAAAGATGTCTTCAAATTGGAAATATGTTGTTTCAAAACAAATAGAAAGCATTTCCATAATTGCATTCACGCTTAGTGTAGTTCTTTCACTAAGGGTTTGATCTTCTTCAAGCTTTTTCCTAACTATGATTAGTGTTTTATCTGTCGGAATATTAGTGAACAAACTGGTAATGTCGAAGCTGACCATAACGTCTTCTTCCATGATTTCTTGATGTTTCATTATTTCTATGAAGTGTTTCGTGTTTCTTATCATCGATGTTGAATTACTTTTTAATGGTGATATAATTATCAGCAGAAATTTAGCCAATTGGTGGCATGCTGAATTTCTTGAACTCACAATTGGTCTTAGAGGAATATTTGCTTTGTGTATTTTTGGTAGACCATATGAATGTGGTGGTTTACTGAAGTGAGGTGTAAGTTTTAATCTAACGAATTGATCTGGAAATTCATTTCGATATTTATAAAGGATTTTGTAAATCTTGTTTTCAACTGTGGTGGTAGGGTCCTTTTTTAGTGTTTTGTATTTTCCTGCTTCTAATAATTCATTGATTTTTTTATTATAAGAGCCAACATCTAGAATTACAGTGGCGTTTCCTTTGTCTACTGGAAGTATCTTTATGGAACTATCCGAGTTAAGATCTTTTAATGCCCTCTGTTCAGCTATATTTATTTTGGGTAGAGGTGTTTTGTTATTCCTGTCTAACAAGGTTCTGATTTTCTATCTGTATTCTTCGGCTTCTTCAGGTTATCGAATTTTCTGTGCAGTTTCTTCTGCCGCCAACATGATTTCAATTCTTGGTATCATCTTAGGGGCTATAGAGAACTTGAGACCCTTGTTGAGGAGAGATATCTGATCTTCACTTAAGTTCTTATTAGATAAATTGATCACGGTTTTTGAATGATCTAAGGGTTCATATTTTCTTGATTCCTTCATAAGTTTCTCCATTTTCCTTTTTTGGACTTGTTTTTGTTGTTCATATATTCTTTCATAGCTATGTTTAATAGCTCCCAGAATATTTTCATAATCTTCAGCATAAGTTTTTGATTGAATGCTACATCTAAGGTTCTCGCATGTTGTAAGTAATTTGGCTTTGTTGAATCGATGTTGATTCAATCTTTCTCTCATAAGGTCTTGACTTGTCCGTTTTGAAATCCTATCTGCTTATAACTTTTGTCAGGAAGTTTCACTCTGAGACCTTTAGGAATTAGGTTTCGATCTCTTGCAAGATGGAGGAATGTCAGATGGTTGCATTCCTTTGCCAATTTTATGCTGGTTCTTTCATAACATCTAACTTCTTGAAACAATTCGGGCCCATACCGAATTTCTAGTTGATGACGAGATATTGTTGATGAGGGAGCTCGTATTGAATGATTGTTTGGGCTATTACCATCATCTATTGTGGATGTAATGATTTCCGACGTTTCGATGGACATCTTCTATCTTTATCAAGGAGAAAAGTAAGAAACCTTTTGAAAATTATCAATTTTCAAAAAGTCAATATTGACAGAAGTCATGAAAGAAAATGAACGATGTTACATACTCATCTGTGATATGATGATCTTTTTAAGTTGGATCGAACTATCGGCGTCCAAACTTCTGGCAGATCTATAGATTGAGCACTTATGGAATCAGGTGTTATTTTCATAAATGCTTCTTTGATTTTTCTATTATATCCACAATAGATGATGGTTATAGCCCAAACAATCATTCAATACGAGCTCCATCATCAACATTAATATCTTGGATTGAATGATTTACCGATGTATTTATTATCTACATGATTTGTGTGACTTCTAAAATAATGAATGAAATATATTGCTCTAGCAGATGGTGATAAAACGTCTTTCATGTTTATATAAATTGATGTCAATATAAAATCATTAAAGAGACAAGCGTACAAGAGCTCCTCACCTCATGTACGTGCTTTTCGACAAGTCTTCGATAGATTGTTCTGTTTATGTAGTCGTAGAGATTATAAAATGATGAAAATCTTTCAATTTGTTTTTCTAGAATCATGTTTGCGAGATATTCTCACTATTGAAAGTGCATCGACTTCTTTCCTGAAGATTTTTTTATTCTGTTACAGATAGCCTACATAATATTTCTGGTGATCTTCAGCTATCTGGTTTTAGTTAAAATGTCAGATACTCCGACATGGTATGAGTGGTTTTGCATTGCTTTCATATGCAGTCTGGGATGTGAAAAAATTCGAGAACTCTTTTCATCTGAACCAGTGAGTTTGACGCAGAAGCTAACCGTTTGGTCATGGAACTTATGGAATCCTTGTGATATGGCTGCCGTACTCTTCTTCTTAATTGGTGTATCCCTCAGGATGCAGCTGGATACTTTGGATCATGGAAGGGTGATATACTGTGTTAACTGCATTTACTGGTACTTGAGAATTTTGAAAATATTGAGTGTGAATAAATATTTGGGTAAGTTCATCATATCAAGATGGGTATTGATTTTATTGTAAAGATTAGAGCTGAGATGTATTATTCTCAATTTAAATCTACTTTCATGCCAATGCAGATGAAATTCTGAAGAATACTCCTAGAGTGAAGTAATTCTCATCAGAATTCGGTCGACTGAAGCCAATTGGAGAACTTCCGAAAGAAGTTCGATTTTATATATCCATAAAAATCAAAACATGCCAATCATTCAGAATGGCGTTAATGAGCTGAAAATAACTTTAGGACATACTTCAACTAAAACTATGTCATGTAATCCACTCGATCTGAGACAATGTCTAGGTCATTGTGTGAAGAAATTGCATTTAAACACTCGAATTTCAAAAGTTTGATTAATGATGGTAAAAAAATGATGTTCACTTTTATACCTATAACAAGTAAAATAATACAATATTTTTTGGACTTGGAGAAAAAATCCTGTCAGAGGAAGGAAGTATCTAGAAGAAAGTACTCTTCCTCGAGAGTAGACATACTTTATGGATTATTTCAATTAAATAATTGCCATCCTTGCGCCTTATTGAGGTTCAGAGCATGCCGTTGCAAATTAGAAAATTACCAAAATTCTTTTTGTATATATAAAAGCCTAAAAATAGAAAAAAAAAATGTGACACAGTCTGTGAACTTCAAAGAATAGATTCCCGTTGGATCCTGTTGGAAGTTTCTCATGGAAGTTCATTTTCAATGAACTAGCTTTCGTCGGGCTTCAATATTTTGCTTGAAGATGAATTAGTTTTTCATTTAAACAAAAAACAAATTCACCACAATGTGGGAAATGACCATTTTAAATATTTATTTCTCAAATTTTCAGAGAAATGTTATTTTCCGCTAATCGCCAGGAAATTTTGACATTCCTGTCAAAACTTCTTGAAGAAAAAGTCAGGACTTCCTTACTGTAAGGAAATGTCATTTTTCTCACTGTAAGGAAATGATATTTCCGTACAGTTGTTAGTGTTCTACATAAATGATAGAAAACACATTGCTTATAAGGAATTAATTTATATTTTGAAAACATCAAGTCATTGCTGAATACATTTTTAAGATCAATTTGTTATATTTACAGTAATTTGACAGTTAGTACAATTATTGAACATTGAACGAACACTCTTAGAACTATGAGAAACATTTTGGACAACATGCAGGGTGGAAGGGTCATTTTGTTGAATATTTTGTACTGTGAAAATTTTATTTGCCACCTCAACCTTATTGTTGAGCGATTCTTCGATATATCCTTCAGCAACGTTTGATGACTTCCAGCCGCCATGCCTCTTTAAACTAGTTATGTCGGCACCAGAGTCAACCAATATTGTTGCAGAAGACCGACGAAAGCAGTGACCAGTATATTCTGTCGGATTTACCAAGTTCAAATAAGTAGCAACTATTTTGGGCATTTTCTAAATTGATGAATTCCTACCACTTGTCTACAACCCTTTCCGCTTTGATATTTACAGAAAAATCGGTCACTGTTTATATTTTCTGGTCTTAACGAAATATACTTTCGATAAACATTCAAGTAGATCTGATTAATTACAAATGATCTTGGTTTGTTGGTTTTCAAATCAGGTATGCTGATTCAAAGCTTAGATTCTAAATCTTCTATATCGTGTACAGTCATTCGGACTAACTCATCTAATCTACAGGCCCCAGAAATACCAAATATTACAGCCACCTAAAAATAAATGAAGCTATAATCTAAATAGAAATTAAAAACTTGTAAATTACCTTAATCATTGAATTTTCTTTATCTGGAGCTTCCTGGATAAATTTTTCAATTTCTTCCTTCGTTAAAATCTCAGATTTCTTTGCCTTATAATCTTGAGCTTGCCGTTTCAATAAAGAACGTTTTCAGTATGTAGATATATCTACATTGTGTTTAAGTGCAAGGGTTGACTTCAGCATTGAATAATTGGCCCATTATGTTGAAGATTTCATCTTTAAACAAAGGTCTAGGAAGTATGCCATTACAACATTTTCTGAGAAAGAACTCTTATTTTTACTCATGCGATAATCCATAAAACGTCTGTATGCAATTTCGTACTTTTCTCTTGATTTCTTTGGCAATAATTCTAATGAAGCAGTATTCACTGCCTCAACAAGCTCTGGAGGAGTCCCAGGAATGGAAATTTCATCATCACTTATCATTTTACTTTCGAGAACACAAGCAATTAAATGTATAAGCGTCAAGTTTGACAATTCAACCTCAATACGTTTCCATAGTAACCCAAGTAATTTTAAGAGGAATTTCAAAGCACCATTTATTTGGGAATAAAATTATCGCATTTTTTTTTTAAATCAATCAATATCTGTCGAATTTTAAACGATTTGCGGAAATATAGTATGTTTACCTCGTAGGAAAAGCCACATTCCTGGACTCTGTGTTCCTAAGTCTCGGCTTGC
Organism: Micraspis discolor; assembly: GCA_030674115.1. Taxonomy (NCBI): domain Eukaryota; kingdom Metazoa; phylum Arthropoda; class Insecta; order Coleoptera; family Coccinellidae; genus Micraspis; species Micraspis discolor. The sequence continues at coordinate 12,410 of JARTUT010000037.1, forward strand.
GCCTCGACTTAGCAATCTTCACAGTCGTCCAGGAATGTTAAGCTTTTCCTACTCGGTAAACAATGTACTATTGAAAACAATTCCCTTTGGTATTGTTTGATCATTGATGGGCTTTTTTCCGTGAAATTATTGTTGTACACGCCAAGTGAACGTTTGTAGGAAATTATTCGATTTAATATTAAGATGTGAAAGTTCAAAGAACTCCCAATGTTGTTTGTCTTCTTTCAACACGTTGTTCATCAACTGTGGTAATTTCCGTCTGCAGTGAGTTTCATTTTTTCCCCGGCTTCACGAGATGTGATACGCCTGAGTAGCTTGAATTAAATACGACATTTAATACTCAATGTATTGAGTATGCATATCGGTTTCTAAGGTGCATATCGGTTTCTAACGAAAATTTATTCTCACGCGGAAACTAAATATTCATTGCACGAGATTTTTCGATTTCATCTTAGAAATCGTATTTTGAATGCAAAGTAATCTGCTTCCGAGACGAGTTTCTCATAAAGTTGATGGCTTGAAAGCCAATATTTGAGTCTTCCTGACAATAGGCTGTCGTCAAGAAATCTTAAATGACAGATTTCGTCCGAGCTCGAACAAGTTTGTCATCGAGTTCCAGATTCATCTGAGTGGCTGAAAACTTGGGCATTTCTTATTTGTTTAGGTTGCACTTGTTCATTTTATTTCTGTTCGAGAAAATAAACTCGATTCCATTTTATTTCTCTTCGTGAAAAAAAACTCGTTTCCATTTTATAGTCCGCTTACCCCAATTCACCAAAAGATATTCAAATAATTACCCAAAAAAATCTTTTTAAAATTTCAATGATACAATGATATAATTATATACAGAGATGGGCAAATATGTGACCAGTAGCGGCCGTTATGTCCAATAACTGTACCGTTTGAACAAAATGTAGTTACGTCTGAAAACAGCACCGAATTAGTTTCAAACGAGTAGACTGTATTTTTTTTTTTTTTGGATTCGCTAATTTCAATAGTAATTCATATTATTCAAGGCGTGACCCACTCACACAAGACAATCCCGCTTCAACCCGAAGACAGAGAAGGCAGCACTGGACTAGGGACATGAATGTTAGTCTACCCAGTGCATATTTTCAAGCTACGGAGGGAGAAACGAACACCAAGAAATATGCTGCGAAGCTGGCAGAACTTTGGGCGGAATTATATCCCGATAAATCATTCACGGGAGAACAACTTGTCGGATCGGAAGTGTTATCCCTACTTTTGCGTTAGTACCTTGTCGGTGTGAAACTTGAGCGCTAACCTCTGGGCCACCGAAGCGCTGTGAATTAAGCTATGCGTGGCTATATAGAGTGCCCCCAAGAGATCCCTATACACTCACCTGCCGCTGACAGAAAGCCGCTAAACACTTCCTTACCAGTGACGGAGGAACGAAACCAGTGCGTGTTACAAGGTCAGTAGGTATAGCCGGGTGATGGCCACCTGAGCTGAGCTACACCACACGGTATGGTGCGGACGGGTGATGTGAAAGCAAATCCGCAATATCGCGGCAGGCCATGAATATTGTACGGAATGGGAAAGGCGTCTAGAGTTTCGTTGGAAGTTGTAGAGAGGGAGCGAGTATACCTCCAGCGTCAACCGTCTGCTTTTCCAAGACACGTCGTAAAGACGACCGCACCCATCTCGTCGGGGTCACCAATGTAGGATCGAAAGTGTTCCCTACTTATGCGTTTCGTCCCTGGCGCACATTTGCACTCATCAGTATGGCTTGTGTGTGCCATGCCATAGACGCAGGGGTTAGAAGTTTGAGGAGCCGCCGGGAGTTGAACCCGGCACTTAGTACCTAGTCGGTGTGAAACTTGAGCGCTAACCTCTGGGCCACCGAAGCGCTGTGAATTAAGCTATTCGTGGCTATATAGAGTGCCGCCAAGAGATCCCTATGCACTCCCCTGCCGCTGACAGAGTGCCGCTACAACCTAATAGCCCTAATAAAGAATATTAAAACCCGAAAACTGCTTTCACCTGATGAAATCGGAACAATGAAGGCCAACGCATTGAGATCCTCGACATCTAGAACATCGCATAACATAAGGCTGAGTATCAACAGAATGAGACTTGAGAGAACCCTACCAGAGTCCGAAGAGGGACGAGAGGTTGAAGAACCGCACATGACAGAGCAGGATGAAAATACGGCTGGAATAAGAGCCATCTACCAACAAGTCGATATAAAATGGAGGGAAGTGACATGGATACAAGACCGAAAAACGCCAAAATAGAACAGAGCAAAAACACGAAAGAGATAATCCAAGCCATAAACACAGCACTACAACAAGAATTCAGTAACTCCAAAAACTTCGAACAACTTTGTCACACAATCTACTGTGCAGCGACTGTCTGAAATATAATCCTTGAAACAAAGAGCAAGCATAAAATACAGGTAGAACAAGCCCAAACTAGGCCACCATGGGAGGAGCGAATAGAGAGAAAAATAACAAAGATGAGAAAAGAATTTGGTATTCTTCAAGCATTCATGAACATCAAAAACCCAACCAAGAGGATAGAAACGAAGGTGGAAAAATACATTCACAACTTGAAAATTAGGACTAAGCAAAAGGCAGAACAAAAAGAGCAACTGAAAATATACTCAGAAAAGCTGAAAGAGAAGATTGCAGCCTTAGGCAATAGATTGAGAAGGTACCATAAAAGAACAAGAAGATACAAAGACAACAACCTATTATCCCGCAACCAAAGACCACCGGGTACAGACAGCATACAAAATTACCGGTGGAAATCATTCACATATGCACATCAAATACTAGCACGAATAATAAAAGAGGCTATAGAGGACCCTCGCACTATTCCAGGATGCTTTACTCAGGGCTCCACAACCATGATCCCGAAAAAGGGCGACCTGTCTCAGGCCCAGAACTATAGACCTATCACTAGTCTTCCGTCTGCATATAAAATTCTCACATCAACTATAGGCCATAAACACCGGAAACAAAATAACATTAGCATGGGAGCAGAACGGATGTAAGGAGAATGGACGGGGAAGTAAAGAATTTCTGGCAATAGATAAGATGCTCACAAAACAGGCCAAAAGAAAACTGAAGAACATATTGATGGCCTGGATCGATTACCGAAAGGCATATGATTCGGTACCACACTCCTGGTTGCTAGAAATCCTGAAAATGTACAAGGTGAATGAGAAACTAATAAAACTAATTGAAAGCCTAATGTCAACGTGGCGAACAACATTATCAGTGACAACACAAAAAAACCAAGTACACGACAGGAGAAATAAAGATCAAAAATGGTATATTTCAGGGCGATGGATAGAGTGCCTTTTTGTTATGTCTGGCCTGAAACCCCCTCAGCAATATGCTCAACAGGTCTGCGTATGGTTATTCAATTGATAACCGCACTAAAATAACTCATCATTTTTACATGGATGATCTCAAACTGTTTGCTAGGGGGCGACAGCAACTGGAGGGAGAACTGGAGCTTGTGAGGGGTTCAGCAGTGACATGGGAATGACACTCGGCCTTGAAAAATGTGCCACGGTGGAGGTTAGGAGGGGTAAGTTGGTGGAAACTGAAGAAACGGATGGCAGAGGGATAGCAAGACTAAGGAGAGAAGAAACATATAAATATTTGAGGATACAACAAACATATGAAATAAAGCAGAAAAAAATAAGGATAACACTGAACAGGAACTCATCAGGAGAGTTAAGAAAATAATCCATTCACAACTCTCAGCCAAAAATGAAATCAAAGCCATATACATCTGGGCGATCCCCACGTTCACTTACACTGCTGAATTAGAAAAAATCGATAGAAGAATACGATAGAATCATTTACTCTAGGCGGTATGCTGCACCCGAAATCGGCAATAGAAAGGTTCTACTTGCCGTGTAAACATGGCGGATGTGTACTCGTTAACTTGGAGCAGAATTGCCAAAGAGAAGAAAGAAAAATAAAAGAATTCTTCGGGAAAAATAACTTACCTGTACACCAATGGATTTCTGCCCAATACAACGAAATAACCAATGAGAACGACGCAGGAGAAGATCTACCTGGAATATTAAAACAAAGATGGAGATCCAAACCCTTACATGGCAGGTTTTTCAGTAGCTTACATCAGCCTGAGGTAGATCACCAGAACTCTCTCTAATGCTTACCGGGTACAAGGCTGTCTCTTCCCCGAAACCGAAGGAACAATCCTGGCAATCCAGGACCAGGTTATTCCAACTAGAGCATATGTGAAACACATAATGCAACAACAGGTTGATACTATAAAATGTAGATTGTGCCATGCCGCCGAGGAAACAATCCAATACCTTTCCTCAGGATGTTCAGAAATAGCGGGAACGAGATATCTCGCAAGGCATAACAATTATGGTAAGGTCGTCCATCAACTGCTGTGCCTTCAAAAACAACTTCTTTAACATTTCGTGCCTCACCACATTTACTCACCACAGACAATAATGGAGAACGAACATTACAAAGTATACTGGGACCTCACGGTTATGACCGATAGAGGTGTAGAACACAATATATTGGACATGGTGGTGTGGGACAAGCAGCGAAAGACCGCCTTGGTAATTGAATTGATTTCGCGGTACCACAAGATAACAACCAAGCCAAAAGCAATGCCGAAAAAATAACAAAATACGAGGAGCGCTAGCACAGCAAATGAAAGACATGTGGAGACTAAAAACTGTCACTATTGTGCCCTTGATAATAAGCGTTAATGGCCTCGTTCATAAAAAGACCACCCTACACCTACAAGAACTAGACCTACCAGGGAACACCCATCAGATGGATGCAGAAAGCTGTTATTTTGGGAACCGTCAACATCATACGAAAGATAATTTATCCCTACTAGCACACGGAGTTGCTCTTGGCGTTTGCGCTCGGGTAACACGAAAACCACGATTTGGTGTGAAATAAAAAAAAAATTTAGAAAAAATTTTTGAAAAATAAATAATTTATAATATATATATATATAATAAAATATCGAACCCGATATTTTTGTACTCGTAATAAAATGTTCCATCAGAAACTGAAATATTAGGTGTACAAATAAGTTTTCGCGGTTTTTTATAAAAAATTAGGAATTTATTGTAAAGGAAAAGTACATTACGTTTTATTCAAAGTATTTTCCATCATTTGCCACTACTTTTCCCCATCTTTCTGGCAACATTCGGATACCCCGTCGAAAAAACTCTTCATCTTTTGACGCTATCCACAAATCTACCCAATTTTTGGTGTCTTCATATGATGTGAAGCGCTGCTCAGACAGACCATGTGCCACCGACCGGAACAGATGATAATCAGAAGGGGCTAAGTCTGGTGAATACGGCGGGTGGGGTGAAACTTCCCAGTTGAGTGTTCCAAGTATGTTTTTACCGGCGCCGCAACATGTGGACGAGCATTATCGTGTAAAAGAATAATTTTGTCGTGTCTGGAGTAGTAATGGGCTCGTTTTTCCTTAAGTGCCCGACTCAATCTCATCAATTGTGTTCGGTAGAGAGCTCCAGCAATGGTTTCGCTTGGTTTCAGCAATTCATAATACACGACACCAAGCTGATCTCACCAAATACACAGCATGAGTTTTTTTACATGAATATTCGGCTTAGCTGTCGATGTTGATGGTTCGCCGAGCTTAACCCATGACTTTCTCTTCTTTGGATTATCGTAGTGAATCCATTTTTCGTCACCAGTGACTATACGATGCAAAAAACTCTTTTTTTTATTCCTGGCAAGCAGCATTTCACTCATGCATAATCGGCGTTCAACGTCTCTCGGCTTTAGTTCATATGGAACCCAATTTCCTTGTTTTTGAATAATTCCTAACGATTTTTAAACGATGTGAAATTGCTTGTTGAGTCACTTGTAGAGTAAGTGCAAGTTCTTTTTGCGTTTGGGACGAATCTTCCTCCAATAGTGCTTCTAATTCCATGTCTTCGTACACTTTCGGCCTTCCACTGCGTTATTTGTCTTTAACGTCAAACTCACCGTTCTTAAACTTTTGAAACCATTCCTGACAACTTCTCTCACTTAAAGCAGCTTCACCATATGCTTCTAGAAGCAATCGATGCGCCTCAGCTGCAGATTTTATCACATTAAAGAAGTAAATCAAAAGTTCCCGCAAATGATGCTTATTCGGAATGAAACTTGACATTTTTGCACGAAAAAAATTACGTGATGCTGATACGGAATCACTAGTACTTTAAGGTTATGGTGTTGCCAGATGACTAAACTTGGGATATTACGTTTTACATCTGACAATTTCTCCATAACCTTCTGGTGGGGCCATCTTTTGACAAACCGCGGAAACTTATTTGTACACCTAATAATATACAGGGTGTTTCATTACAAATAATAAAATTAACATTACTTTCGATAAAACCGGAAGTTCAAAATTGCTGAACAGAAATGAAAACAACTAGGCAATCTACTGCATTATCCATCTCCTATTTTTTATTCCGATATCTATAATAATTTCAGAGGTATTTACTTGGTTCCACACATTGCCCATCACTGTGTACACCTCAATATGGAACAAAGGTGAAAATTCAAAGTTAAAATAATTGATAATGAAAGTACATTTTCGGGATTTTTTCAGTAGGTTTCCTCTTCTTTCAGATTTTTTCTCCAACATCAAAAAAATTACTGCCTACTTTACTGATTATAATTAAAAAATCTACCCACTTTTTAACCATCTTGGATTATTTATAACTCTAGAAATTTGCCATGTACTTACCAATGCAATGTGACCGTACAATGATCTAGGCATAATTTTAAATCGAATGAGCTATAGCAAATAATTCCAGTAATAGAAGATCTCATTGATTCAGAAAACAGATCATCACTCGTCTAGGGATTATAATAGTTTCCGTTAACTGATATTTTCACTATTCTAATCAAACACTGCTTTTTGGCGCTCTTGTTCTCTTGAACAGAGTGCTTACTAATTTGCCCAAATGTCTGCATTTTTCGAACATTTGGGTTAAAGTGGTATCAATCGTTTTGTATCGTACTGATGAAAAATCCGTGGTCAAAATCGATTCTGTCCGTCCGTCCGTCCTTAGACAGGATTACGTCCGAACGGAATGAGCTGGGACGCTGAAATTTTCAGGGTAGGTCTGAAGAATGAATATCTTGGACGAGTTAGTTACTTGGCCAAATCGGCTCAGTAGCTTCGTGGAAATGAAAAAAAATTATTTTTCAAATTACTTTTCTCGAATGAAAATTTTCTCGTGATGCAGTTTCATAATAAAAATTCATTTAAATCACTTTTATTCTCAACAAAACGATACTTCCGAAAAGATGAACCTTCGAAATATTGATAATTACTGACTTGATCTGAAGCAGAAAGTCCTCTAATCAAATACATGAATTAGTGCAGGTGTTTTGTCCCTTGGCTCTTTCTCTAGAGGTCTTCGTTTCGTAACCTGACCGAACCAATTTTCAAGTCTATCATTAGAAGGGGGTGTACATTGCGGAGATTTTCAAAGTTTAAATAATTGAACGCAAGTGGTTCAATAAAAGCGCCAAAGCTACCTCACCGCTGGTCAGTGCTTTCTAATCTTTTTTACAGTTCATTCACACTTGAAAATGAAGCCAAGAAACGTCTTAGTACTAATAATTGACTAATATGGACACTAAAGCAATTTCCAAAATTTCTACATTTAATAACATTCGAATAAACACAAAAGAAGCAGTTTCAATGAATTTTTCTTATGATTTTTAGAGAAAATCTATCTGTGACTAGATCATTTTGGAAGTATTTATCGCAGGTGAAAAACTCAAGACACCATTTGCTTTTGAAATATCATTTATTACAAGAATGATTTCGACTTTGAAAAAAGCATTAGCGTAGCATATTTTTACACCAAATTTATTCGAGTAGAAATCTGTGCGGATTCAATGGAAGTTTTTAGGTCATACTTTCGAAACACAATGCAATTCAAAGGTCTATAGTTTAAGAAATCTTTTATGATTCCGATTTCTTTTCACCAGTGAAAACGATAAGATATCAAACAAATATCTAAATAAAAAATAAACGATAAAATAGGTCCTGAGAACGAAACACTCTAAAAATGACCCGAAAAGTTCAATCGGATAAGAAATAATCACTGCATAAAATTGAGTTTTCTGAAATTTTAGTTTCCATGTTGTCTGAATATTCAGGTTTGACAAGGTTTACTGTGTGCTAAAATCGCATGCGCAAGTACGAAAAACCACCTTGCTGTCTTCAGCATTTTATTTTCTTCCCAAATATTCTATCACATCTAAAAAAAATTTAATATACAGGGTGTTTTTGGCGCTCTTGTTCACCCGAACAGAGTGCCTATCATTTTGCCCGAATGTCTGTAATTTTGGAATATCGAGCCGAAAATGGTTTCAATCGATTGGTTCGACTCCCTGATGAAGAATTCGTGGCGAAAGTTGAATCTGTCTGGCCGTATCCTCTCTAGCATCCAAAAGGAATCAGCTAGAGTTTTCATATTTTCAGAATAGGTTAATTGTCCAAATATCTCGGTCAAGTTCGTTATTGGGCCAAATCCGTCGGATGGTTCAGTAGTTTTTTGTTTCCTCAATAACTACTAAAATATCCATCCGATCTAGTTGATACTTGAAATGTTATTGAGGGAGGCTGAAGCAAAACGGCTTGCAAAATTTCGCATAAATCGTCACGCTAGAAACATTTTTAAAAATTCCCAAAAAAAAAATTTTCAATACTCAATATCTCCTAAGACTTCATTTAGATTTAAATAAAAATCCGTATATATATTGAGGTTACCGATATCTTACTCTTCCCCAAATGTCATTGTCGTAGCTCTCCCCTTTCTAAAGATATGATCATTTTTTTCATTTACTCAAGAGAAAAATAGAAATGTCATGAAGTACGAGCTTTGTCATTGAAAGATTTGCCATCACAGATCGATATTCGTTTGACAACTTGCGGACCTAGATATCAGTGTCAGTTGGCGTAATATCAATCAAAATTTTCATAGAATTCATAGAGGTAGAATTCGATGTCGATGACGTTGTCAAAATTCAGAAAAGCACAGACGTAATATTAATCAAAAAATTTTTTATCATAGAGAAAGAATTTGATGGCGTCAAAACTCAGAAAAGCAATGACGTAAGTTTTTAGGAGAAGCATAGAACAAAATTTGGTGAAAATTATGAGTAGTTATTTTCAAATTGAGATAAAGGTTTGTTTATTCATTAGGCTTTCATATTTGCATCACATTGTCCCATAGTACGGAAAAAGACTATTGTTCACCCGATCAGAGAGCTTATAGATTTGTTAAGGTTGTTAAGGAATATTTACTCGCAAGTAGGTCAACAAGAGCGCCAAAGCAATCTGACCTCACGTCAGTGCTTTAAATTTTTATTGAGTTCAGTTTACCCATTTTTACTAGGCGGGACCCGAAAAATATTCAACTACTATGTCCGCATGAAGAAGTTGATGACAAGAATAAATGTACCTGAAAATCATGAGAATATATAGGGGCGGATTCGAAAGTTAAGGGTCATAAATTGAGATTTTTTAAAATTTGGTTACAGTATTGTATGACTATTCAGGTTTTACTTAATTTATTGTGTGCTAAAATCTCATGCGCAAGAACGAAAATACCTTGCTCCTTTTAGTTTTCATCCTTTCTTCGAATATCCTATGAAATTCAAGGAATTTTGATATAGAAGGTGTTTTTCAAGGTTGAATTTTCCCAAGCCGGTCCTGAAAGAAAATTTGTTTTGTCCCTTGGCTCTTTCTCTAGAGGTCTTCGTTTCGTAACCTGACCGAACCAATTTTCAAGTCTATCATTAGAAGGGGGTGTACATTGCGGAGATTTTCAAAGTTTAAATAATTGAACGCAAGTGGTTCAATAAAAGCGCCAAAGCTACCTCACCGCTGGTCAGTGCTTTCTAATCTTTTTTACAGTTCATTCACACTTGAAAATGAAGCCAAGAAACGTCTTAGTACTAATAATTGACTAATATGGACACTAAAGCAATTTCCAAAATTTCTACATTTAATAACATTCGAATAAACACAAAAGAAGCAGTTTCAATGAATTTTTCTTATGATTTTTAGAGAAAATCTCGATACTTTTCGTAATGCAAACTGTTTAAATATTACCACAAAGAGGAGATCCAAAATCGATGTTTGATTGTTTTTAAAATGCTCAATGCACGTGTACCTACCTTAACGAACACCCTATAAATCACTCCCACAAAGTAGAGAATAAGTACAAGGGACACACCCGTTCTCGAAAAATTTTCTTCTGATGTGAAAATAATTGAGCAATAATGATTTGATCAATGTGAACCCAAAAAATTATGTCAACAAAATTTTCAATATCTATTATTAAAGTCACACCAATAACATAAATAGGGCTGAAGCTACTTTGAGGTACCTGAATTAATAAAAGAGGAACACAGTCGATATTGCCAGCAGACCTGCGCTCGTGTCCTGAACCACCTCCAAGGATCTGCCTGTATAGTTAGTAATACATAGCAAGGGAAATAAAAGAGGAATGCTGGTATGTCATTGTGCTTTCCAAGAAGCGACTTTTTTTAAATATGCTCTCTGTGCCACCAAGAGAAATATGGAGCGCTCAATAAAACAATTACTAAACACGATGATAAAATGAAACATTTTAACTGATACAACCCGTAATGCACCTTTTTAATTGATACCTCCTCAAACATTTAGAATACACAAATATACATAGAATGAAAGCAACGGACAAATTTAACACTAACGGATCCCGCGGAAAGCGTCCAGATTTCTCCTTTGTGCCCCGACCATCCTAGAGCCTATATTGATTATAAATAAGGAGATATGGAAAACAAACTAATATGAAGAGCTTTTAGCGTTGTCCGCTATTAACCTTACACCGCATCCGTATTTCACAAATCGGGATATTTATTAACTTTACCGCATCATATAATCTAAGATCGGATAGGGTAGCACGTTCTACTTTAAGACATTAGTTCTCCAAATATACGCACTCTAATTTTGTTATTTTAAAATGGTTTAGGACACATATCCTGTTTGAAGCTACACATATTTAATTTTCTTGTTTTTGGCGCTCTTGTTCACCCGAACAGAGTGCCTATCATTTTAGTTGATGACGAGATATTGTTGATGATGGAGCTCGTGTTGAATGATTGTTTGGGCTATTACCATCGTCTATTGTGGATGTGATGATTTCCGACGTTTCGATAGACATCTTCTATCTTTATCAAGGAGAAAAGTAAGAAACCTTTTGAAAATTATCAATTTTCAAAAAGTCAATTCGAACTATCGGCGTCCAAACTTCTGGCAGATCTATAGATGGAGCACTTATGGAATCAGGTGTTATTTTCATAAATGCTTCTTGTTTGATTTTTCTTCTTGCAAGTTTTTCTTCTTTGGATATTTTCGATGCTTCATCCCACTTTATACGATGATTCTCATCTACAGCATGTTGGACCAACCTGGATTTGTCGCTGTCTAGTACTCGTAGAAGCTTCTGATGTTCTTTTATTCGTACATTCAGAGGGCGTTTAGTTTCTCCGATGTAAGATCTTCCGCACTCGCAAGGTTTTTCATATATGCAGTTCTTTGTCCTTTGTGTCTCATTATTATGCTCAACTTTTGTAAGTTTAGCTCTGATAGTGTCTTGAGTTTTGAATGCAGTCGTTATTTTGTATCTATTTCCAATTCTTCTCATTTTCTCCGACAAACCTTTTAGATAAGGAATTACGGTTTTAATGGTCTGATTTATATCTGTTGGTTCAGGTTGACTTTCTCTTGTTCGTCTAGCTTTTTCTAATATCTTTTTGGGGTAGCCATTGCTTCTAAGAGTTTTCGAGATGTTATTTATTTCTTCATTTTGGTCTTCTTCAGTGCAACAAATATTTATTGCTCTATCAAATAAACATTTTGCTACTCCCAATTTAGTGGTCATTTGGTGGTTTGAATCAAAATGTAGATATTTATATCTATATTTATAAACAAAATGGAATCCCAAGAACCACTGTGTATAAAAAGCCAACGAACACAGGACAGTATCTACATTTTGAATCAAACCACCAACTGAACACTAAATTGGGAGTAGCAAAATGTTTATTTGATAGAGCAATAAATATTTGTTGCACTGAAGAAGACCAAAATGAAGAAATAAATTACATCTCGAAAACTCTTAGAAGCATTGGCTACCCCAAAAAGATATTAGAAAAAGCTAGACGAACAAGAGAAAGTCAACCTGAACCAACAGATATAAATCAGACCATTAAAACCGTAATTCCTTCTCTAAAAGGTTTGTCGGAGAAAATGAGAAGAATTGGAAATAAATACAACATAACGACTGCTCCATCTATAGATCTGCCAGAAGTTTGGACGCCGATAGTTCGATCCAACTTAAAAAGATCATCATATCACAGATGAGTATATAAAATCGTTCATTTTTTTCATGACTTCTGTCAAATGACTTTTGGAAAATTGATAATTTTCAAAAGGTTTCTTACTTTTCTCCTTGATAAAGATAGAAGATGTCTATCGAAACGTCGGAAATCATTACATCCACAATAGACGATGGTAATAGCCCAAACAATCATTCAAAGCCTATCATTTTGCCCGAATGTCTGCAATTTTGGAATATCGAGCCGAAAATGGTCTCAATCGATTGGGTTTGACTCCCCGATGAAGAATCCGTGGCGAAAGTTGAGTCTGTCCGGCCGTCCGTCCGGCCGGCCGTATCCTCTCTAGCATCCAAAAGAGATGAGCTAGAGTTTTCATATTTTCAGAATAGGTTAATTGTCCAAATATCTCGGTCAAGTTCGTTATTGGGCCAAATCCGTCGGATGATTCAGTAGTTATGAGCATCTGAAATTTTGTCTCCTCAATAACTACTAGAATATCCATCCAATCAAGTAGATACTTGAAATATTGTTGAGGGAGACGGAAACAAAACGCAAAATTTCGCGGAAATCGTCACGCTAGAAAATTTTCAAAAAATTAAAAAAAAAACATTTCAATCCGCACTATCTCATAAAATATTTTTCGGATTTCATTAAAAATTCGTGAATATATTGAGGTGATCGGTATCTTACTTATCCTCAAATTTCATTGCCGTAGCTCTTTTCCATCTGAAGATATGATCATTCTTTTGATTTACTCAAGAGAAAAGAGAAATGACATACGTCCCGATGATTTTCTTTGAACGATGGCCATCACAGATCGATATTCGATGGACAAATGCCGGGCTCATTAATCAGTGTCAGTTGGCGTAATATTAAAAAAAATTTTCATAACTGGAAATCATAGAGATAAAATTCAATCTCGATGGCTGAAACAATATACGTTGTCAAAATTCAGAAAAGCACTGACGTAAGTTTTTAGGAAAAGGGAATTATAGCTTCGAACAAAACTTGGGGAAAACTCTGAATAGTTATTTTTAATTTGAGATATAGGTTTGTTCATTCATTAGGCGTTCATTTTGCATCACATTGTCCCACAGTACGGGAAAAGACTATTGTTCACCTGATCAGAGTGCTCATAGATTTGTTATGATTTGAATATTTACTCACAAGTAGCTCAACAAGAGCGCCAAAGCAATCTACCTCACGGCAGTGCTTTCTAATTTTTTTTATATTGAAAAGAAAAATTAAGGTTTTCGTTGTACAATCATTGAGCTCTATTCAACTAGTTTATGATTAGTGAGTTCTTTTGATTGCTCATAGAACTTGCCACGATTCTATGAATGCTCTTACTTCGTACTAACATAAACCCATGTCTTCCATATGTCTACTTCAAAACCCAATAGCAGGTAAAGTAAACAGCAGATGACGCTAATAGCACATGAGGTTATTCGATCTGCATATATCTCCATTATGAGCGTCGCGATAGGTACAATATGAAAACACCTCATAATTTGAAATACATTCGTATATTCCAATGAATTCAGAGAAGCATTGACGTGAGGTCAGGAACTTTTTGCGCGCTTGTTCTAGAGTCTTTTCCCGTTGAACAGTATGATACTAATACAACAGCCACAATGAACGAAAAAAGCTATATTTCAAATTAAAAATTTGGAAAACATTGACATGTGTTCAGGAGCATTCTAAAGACTTCCCGCACTATGGAATAGGGTAGTACCTAAGCAATCGTCATAATGAATGTGAAAGAATAAAAACACATTGATCTCAATTCAAAAATAGTTTTGTAGGGAGTTTCAACTTCCTTCTTTGAAAAAAAGTATATCTTCATCGAAAATATAATCGCAACTGATATATTCTGTTCATTAAGTACTTGTTCTCAGAAATGCCTTCTATATTCAAGTCAAACTCAAGAAAATACCATCTGCTTGTGAATTTGATCTGAAAAGCCCTTATTATTCCGACAAATTATTGAGTGAAATAAATTTGTGACACATTGATGAACAGCGATGATCGTTTATCCACTCGTTTATTTCACTCATTCAATATTATCAATTATGGAGAACTTTAGCTTCTCAAAATAAGATAAGTACGAAACTGAGATTCGGGAGATATCCTTCAGAATTTTGTTTATTTTGTTCGGATACCTAAGAAATATCAATAAAAAAAAGTTCGGGAATATTTCGAGAATTTTCTAACGTGATGATTTCCACGAAATTTTTCAAACCTATTTGTTTTAGCTCATTGAAACATCTTTCAAGTCGCAAATTGATCAGATGAATATTCCAAGAGTTAAATCTAAATTTTAAATGCTCATAACAGCTTAACCATAATCGACGGATTAGTCCCGATAACGAACATGGCCGAGATATTCGATCAATCAACTCATTTTGAAAATATGAAAACTCTACCGCATCTTTTTATAAAATAAAGAGTACGAAGCCAGTAGGACAGCATACTCAATTTTGGCCTTGAATTCTTCATCAGAAGTCGAATTCGATCGATTAAGGTCATATTCGTCTCGACATTCGAAAATAACAGATATTTGGGCAAACGATAGCATCCTGTTCTACTAGAACAAGCACGTAAAAATAACCACTTACAGTTTTTCTTAAGTTTTTTTCGAAGCTAAAATTATCCTTCTCCTAAAAACCAATCAAAACTAGACATATCATTTCCACATAAAACTCTTTAGAATATCATTCTGTAACTAAGCTCTTGCCTGTTGATATAACCAATACAGGGTGTGTCTGATTACTACATTAATTTTAACTATAGAATCTTGAGACTAAAAGAAACACTTTTTTCGTTACATTTCTCAAAATTCTTCTCTCTTCAAAAGATAAAGAATGTTGAAATTTTATTTAAAATATCGAATTTTGTCAATATCTACGTAGTGGATAATGAATTCAAATTTTGTAGGTGGTTTTGAAAAAAGGGAAAAAAATTAAATTAAATATACTTGGACTATCCTTTGACGTCTTCGTCAGACATCACCATCATATAGAAACTTATTGACAGTTACTGAACAAATTCTAGCATATTCTGTATGCTTGGACATTTTATCAGTCCACATTTATCTTCCTGAAATGCACCGTTCCGAGATATTCTATGTTGAATTATTTGAAATTTGGACAAAAAATAAGACAATGTCTGTTTTTGTTGTGACAGGAAGAAATCATTGAGCCGAAATAATTTCACGACGCTACACTTTTTCTTATCTGATATTACGAGGATAGCCTTTTATATTTCGGGATTGGACAACCCTAGTGTTGCAATCTGCCAACTGACAGCTCTATCGTAATGCTCGACATTTTTGGAGGTTGAACTGGTCAGAACGTTTTGACAAACGAGCGCTATTTGTGTTGTTTACAGTACTTAGAATATTCATCTCGCACAAAAAAATTAAATTAAATTGTTAACATTTTTGTGCGATAATTTTAAATAACTTTTGACGTGGATTAACTCAACAACAGTGGATCGATAAACTTAAATCAATTTTTGGCGATGAAGCTCTATCAAGGTCAGTTGTTTATCGATGGTATGGTGAATTCAACCGAGGTTGTAATTCACTCCACGACCGAATTTCTAAAGGTCAGCCTAAATCAGTTGTTGTTCCGAAAACTATTGATGCTGTGCGCCAACTGATATCGCGAGATCGTCATGTGGCCTATCATACTGTTCCAGAATGCGGGAAAATAAAGAACATGCTTAAGCTCCCGTCCACACGTAAGTGCTTTTCTGAAAATTTCATGATTTTGACATGGTATTCCCGTACATTTTATTACTTCGCCTGGGGGGGTGATCATTTACCGCATATTGATAATCATAAAATCGGAAAAGAAAATGGCTTATTGCTTTATTTGAATTTCGTTCTTTATATCCAATTACAATAACCTCTACATGTGTCATAGATTTATTATTTGGGCAAAAGCTATCACCTATTATTGTTTATATCTTCAACGCTTCAACAGTTATCTTCTGTCGTTTTCAAGGTTAAAATTAGATTTCACAAAAGCTGACAAGTTCGGAAAATTCAAAAGGAAAAATGAATTGGGAAGAAGAACAATAAGAAATGATGGTTATTCCCAAAATAATTATTCTACAGTTCCTGTTGGCGCCAATGAATAATATACTCCAAGCGCCTCTTTGACCGTCGAGACCAATGCAAGAGATATCTGGGATATGTATTACATTTTCTTGTAAAATCTCTGACGTCTATTCGAGAAAAAGAGACATCGGGGTATGTATTTCACATGTGGGGTAAACAAATATCTCATGGCGCTAGTAGTTAACTGTTCTTCGTCTCCGGTCAAGGAAACCTTTTTGGAATATTGAATCCCTATTTATTTGACCTGAGAAGAGTTAAGTTCCTTATATATACAGGGTGAGGCTTTGACCACTGCGTTAATTTTAACCATAGGTTCTTGAGATCAAAAGAAACACTTTTTCCATTACGGTTTTTCTATATTCACCTGCGTTCAAAAGTTATAAGCATTTTTAGTTTTCACATTGGGCAAATACCCCTCTGTAGTCTAGTTTAATTTGAATGAAAATACCTCCACAGCATCCACTAATGAATCTGAATCATTTAAAAGATTATTTTCCTCTAAGAAATGATTCACTCATGTTTCATCGGATTAGGTCCATATCCAGAAGGAAGATACAAAATACTAATTTTCTGGTGAAAAAAATTCAACACCATAAACATATTTTTGCTGTTCTACTATAATTTCTTTCTACTTCAAGATTATAAACCATCCCTTTCTAGTGAGAAATTCCAAAAAAAACCTCAGAATTATTGGATGTTATCATTATACATTTGTAATTTTCTTCTTAAGATTTCCAAATCATGAAAACCATCATTTCTATGAAAACTTCCAAGGCATGATGTTGTCACATTGCTTTTTTTTTTTTTCACTCAAAGCCAGAAAAAATCATCTATGATTTTCCAAACACTGATATTTCTGAACTTTCTTCTCCTTGACAGACTTTCTTGATATCATACTGTTAAAAATATTAAAATCTTTTTCGAAATCCTCAAAAACAATGAATAATGTCCATTTATGGTTGTTCAAGCAAGTGTTAGCATAATAATATGAAATTCTTTTCCACAGATTTTCACAAAACCTGATGCATTATTCTATTTACAGATATTATAATATGTATTTTTAATTTCATTCGCATAATTTCTTTTGACATCCAACATCTCTGATTTAACAACAGTTTTTTTTTATTTTTCCAAATATTCATCTGATAAACATCTCACAGATAAAAAGACAACATATTCTGCAAATTTTTCTGTTATTGGTTAATCATCTGAACTAGAAATAAAACAGGTTAAACTATTTCATACCATAGACTATTATAACCTTTTTGTTGTCCATAGAGATACACAATGCTATGAAAAAAATTGAGTTTCCAACCTTAATGATGATAATAATAAACTACAATAAGGATTCAATTCAAATAGGAAATAATGAAGATTATTGATAAGATTGAAGAAATTGCAATGAATAAAATAGATTATGTGAAATTATATATATATTTATCCATATCGATGGATCTATTGGCACAACTGGAACATAGAAGAAGAAATTAACAATTGAAATTCAAAATTTGAATTCAATTGTATTTGAACATTTCAATTATGTTTCAAATTTAGAAACGGTGGATATGTTGAGAGCATATTTTATATGCGGAGATAATGCCAGAAGAGCAAGAGTGCTCTACCATGAACGATATCCAAATAGGAGGCTTCCAAACGAGAGGACTTTCGTTCAAAATTTACAGAGGATGTTGGATTACGGTTAACCATCTCTCAATTGGTGGATAATGGACAGGTGAGAACCAGAAGAATGGATAATACTGTCGATGATGTATTGGAAGAAATTAGAGAACATCCTGAAAGTAGTACTAGACGCTTAGCATTGCGATATAATATTTCGCAGTCTACAGTATATCGAAGCTTGAAAGATCAAGGACTACATCCTTATCATATACAGAAAGTACAGGCTCTGTTACCAACAGATCCTGCGAAAAGAATTATTTATTATGTTAATTAATTATGTTATTAACTAAACATGCAAAAGACAATAACTTTATAAAGACTATTTTATTCACCGATGAAGCAGGATTTACAAGGGAGGGTATCTTCAATTCCCACAACACTCATATATGGTCAACTGAAAATCCTCATGCAACAAAAGAAATGGGACATCAACATCAATTTGGTGTGAATATATAAAGGCAGGCATCGTGAATTGCCAACTATTAGGACCTCCGGAACTATCAAGAAGATTGACAGGAGATATATACCTAGATTTTCTACAGAACGATTTGGATGCTTTATTAGATGATGTGCCACTCAATATTTTGCGCAATTTCACAACATATCTTGCGTAAATTTTATTTTACTCAAATATAAATTATCATTTGATCCAAACAATAAAGTTGACTCAAAAAACTTCATAAAAATTTCGACCAAAAGTGGTTAGAGGGTTCCATTGGAAGGCCTTCATTTTGTATATATATTTTATTCTCGAAAAGAAAAAATAGTTCTGTTCAAACATAAGTTAATAAGGAAAACAGTGACTCACATATTTCATCATTAAGTGACGAAGATAGAAGCAAATCCTTTAGTATGTCAAGCGTCTGCAAACTGGGATATTAGTGAACAAATTCTGAACATCAACGATACCATTTTCCTAGCGGGAAAATGGTATCACTGAATTCACAGGATCGTTAAAACAGCGTTATAGTTCGTTCAAGATAGTTTTCGAAATTTTGCCCCAATTTTGAAAGAAAATTATAAAATTCTATTGCCAATGAATTACACGTCCTGAGACTTTATGGTTTACCTAAGTTGCATAAAACTGATATTGTTCCTATCAGGCCAGTCGTTTCGGTATATTGGGAGTATTTCTCATAAATTGGCTAAGTTTCTCTCAGACTTCTTAGTGAAGAATGTTGATTATTTGTCTCCCTATTCAGTCAAAAAATAGTAAAGAAGTGGTCGATAGGATCAGTAGAATTCTTCACTCGACGAGAATTGCAGAGTTGATTTCGTTTGATGTTCAGAATTTGTTCACTAATATCCCAGTTTTGCAGACGCTTGACATACTAAAGGATTTGCTTCTATCTTCGTCACTTAATGATGAAATATGTGAGTCACTGTTTTCACTTATTAACTTATGTGTTGAAACAGAACTATTTTCTTTCGAGAATAAAATATATATACAAAATGAAGGCCTTCATGGGAAACCCCCTCTCACCACTTCTTTTTGGCCGAAATTTTTATGAAGTTTTTGAGTCAACTTTTATTGTTTGGATCAAATGATAATTTATATTTGAGTAAAATAAAATTTTACGCTTAAGATATGTTGACGATATAATCTTGGTTTGGACTGGTGATGATGACGAATTGTGTTCTTTTTTTATGCGTGGCTCAATTGCCTGCATGACAGGATAAAGTTCACTATTGAGGTTGAGGATGATTCAGTATTGAAGTTTTTAGATCTGAAATTGACAAGATCAGGTGACAGGTTGGAATTTGATATTTTCAGAAAGCCCACTCAAACCGATCACGTAATTCCGCAGGATTCTTTTCATCATTTTTCACATAAATTAGCTTCTTTTAATTTCCTTTTTCACCGGTTGTTTATACATACCTTGTCTCCACTGAATTTCACTAGAGTTACTCTCACTATTAAACAGATAGCAGTGAACAACGGCTATACAGTTAGTTTTATAGACAGATTTTTCAATAGGTTTTCTCAGAAATGGTTGATTCAGCAACTGACAGCTGAGTGCTTCCCATTGCCAGAGATTTTGTGTCACCTATAGTTCCCATTGAACATGCTTTATACGCCAGATAGAACTAACACTATCTTCAATTCCCACAACACTCATATATGGTCAACTGAAAATCCTCATGCAACAAAGGAAATGGGACATCAACATCAATTTGGTGTGAATATATGGGCAGGCATCGTGAATTGCCAACTATTAGGACCTCCGGAACTATCAAGAAGATTGACAGGAGATATATACCTAGATTTTCTACAGAACGATTTGGATGCTTTATTAGATGATGTGCCACTCAATATTTTGCGCAATTTGTGGCTGCAGCATGGTGGTGCCCCACCGCACAGCTCAAGAGCGGTGCGGAACTATTTGAATGAAAAATTTGGGAGCAAATGGATAGGGCGTTATGGGCCTGTAGCATGGCCTCCCAGACCCCCAGATTTAAATCCATGTGATTTTTTTCTGTGGGGGTACATAAAACAACTAATTTATTCGAATACTATTAGTACCATCGAAGAACTGAAACAACATGTGGAAGATGCAGCAAACCGGATCAGGGAAAATCCTAATATACTGCAGAATGTCCTTAATTCTCTCCTGAGAAGAGCACAAGCGTGCCTGAATTCTGATGGTGGACATTTTGAACATTTGCTCTGAATAAAATGACTTTCTATTCGTGAGTTACACAATTTATTTTAAATGACACCAACTAACTTACATTAACTTTCAGTTGTCAGATATTGATTTCAAGAAAGACAGAATGTAAGGTTAATCTTGAAGCATTTTGTCTCCTCAAGAGGAAATTCTGGACATTCTCAACTAAATGTTCTTGGATTTGGTTTGCTGCCTAATTGCTTAATATATGCACAAAATATGCAGTGGAACTTCATCTAATAAATCATCCAAAACGTTCTGTAGAACATCCAGGTATACATCTCCTGTCAGTCTTCTTGGTAGTAGTTTGCAATTTACAACGCCTGTCCATATATTCACACCAAATTGATGTTGATGACCCATTTCCTTGTTGCATGAGGATTTCCTATTGTCCATATATGAGTGTTGTGGGAATTGAAAATCCCGTCCCTTGTGAATTCAGCATCATCGGTGAATAAAATGACACTAACAGAAGCCAATCTGTTAGCATAAAATGTTGATACTTCCCTTCATGATAAGGATATAGTCCTTGATCTGTCAAGCTGGGATATACTGTAGATTGCGAAATATTATATCGCAATTCTAACCATCTAGTACTACTCTCAGGATATTCTCTAATTTCTTCCAATGCATCACCAACAGTATTATCCAGTATTCATCCAATTCAGAGATAGTGAACCATAGACCAATATTCTCTGCAAATTTTGAATGAAAGTCCTCTTGTTCTGAAGGCTCCTGTTTGGATATCATTCATAGTAGAGCACTATTGCTTTCTGGCATTATATCCGCATGTTATATGCTCTACTTCTGGAATTACTATTAGCAAATAAGTTTTCTCAAATCATGTCAACTCATAAATATCTGAAAAATTGAAATTCTCCGTTTTATAAATATATTATACTGTTTATGCTAATTTTGTTTTTAGTTATTCACATAATCACAGAAAATATTTATTGACAATGGACAGTCATCATAATATCCACACTGATACTGCTCTTTATGTAGTAAACGAGCAGTTTGAAACAAGAATATGAAATATAAAGTTAATTTTTTTAAAGTGATATTACTTTGCTGGATTATTATTTTCTGTACTGAATCCCAATAACAATTTACTTAGGGATATTACAAGTACTCCCAGATTTAGGTGTGCAATTATAGTTGCATGAATAAATTAAGTTTGATCACCTAAATTTGCATCTGAAACACCAACTAGGTGTCCCTTAATGAAAAAATAAAGTTAGATCATTAATATGAAGCTGTTCTGTTAAGCTTATAATTAATTACTGAACGTGCGTAAATTTTTGGTTTTTATAATCAGTATGTATTAGTTTTAATTATGTAAACAAAAACGTAAATATTGAATAATGGTTATTCATAGATTATGTCAAATTTTAATACCTTATCATAGAATATTAATTTATTACCGAACCCCAGGAGAGAAAAAATTAATAATTGCAAAATTTTTTTTCATGAAAGATAATATCTCTAACCATTATTGATATTCAGTTATGATTGTTCTCAGAAAAACCAGAGTGAATTATTACCACATTAAAATGTTATTATAACGTCTCTGTGGTGAGTAGTTCCAAAAAAATAGTGTTCTGTGGTTCCTTGTTGTTTTGATTCTACTTGAATTTCACGTCTTAAAACTTTCAGCAGTTATTTGTAGCGTTCTTAAAAAAATGTGGAAAATATTGCGAGGATAATTTCGAAAATTCGAAATTATTCAATTCAATATGAAATGATTATGTTCAGAAACAGCATTCTAATCTTTCTTGTTTATGAGCTTATAGCTTCAGTTTCAATATTGAGGGAATTTTAATTACACATGCATCATAACATACATTCAGAAATATTATAACACACTCAAATTCTGTTATCTCCTAAGTTTGTGAACCAGGTTGAATCAGTGTATGAAATAAAGATGTGAAAAATCTTCTATAAATTTAAAAAACAATTCTAGGAGACTGGGTTCGAAGTTTTCAAAACTCATATGAGCTTAATTTGAAGCATTCCTATGTTAGAATAGATATAATTTGATGAACCCGGAAACTCAGGAGCTATGAAGAACCAGCTCTTCATAAAAAAAAAGTCTTCAATTCAATAGGTCCTGACAGAAAGTACCTAATTCAACGGGATCATGAAAACATACCGAAGTACCTATGTGAGTGATGGAAATCTTTTTTTCTATTTATTATGGAATATTACTCTAGGTTAAATATTAAAGAAAGTGCAAGAGATCATCAATAATGAATACAGCAAATTGCAATTTAGATTTTGTGGTGAATGTTAGATAAAAATTGTTCAGTGGTTAATTTCATCTATAGTGTTTAGTGGTGGAACCATGGAAAGATTTCTCCAACTTTTTGTAGAAATATTTAATAAAGACCTAAAATATGGCAACATTGAACAAATCTGATTTGAGAATCATTTCAGCACAGAGTTGGATTTGGCAAAATCAGAAAATTTGGACAAAATTATATTGATTTAATTCCTTTCAACTTCAAATATCTCAAGAATGGTGCAATTTAGGAGAAAAGATGATGAATGATTTTATTTGCAAAAGAGACTAATGATTCCAATAAGTACAAGATAAGGACCTTTAATTCAAGTGATATTTGTTTTTCATGCAATTTAACCAATCTGCACGGTAGTTGTGAGAAACCCACAAGAAATGAAATAAATCTAATAATGCCAAAATATGCATGACTGTTATCAAAAACCATCTAGGAAATCATTTCAATTGATATTGTCGTTTGAATATTACAGGTGAAAATGCAATTTTTTTATGAAATTTCAACACCCTATATCTTTTGAACGGGGCCAAATTTGGAAAAATGTTATAGGAAAAAAATGTTTCTTTTGACGTCAAGAATCTCTGGTTAAATTTAACGCAGTGGTCGAAGACTCACCCTGTATATAAAGCCTGTTCGAAGCAAGAAGTACCTCGGTTAGCCGTAATTAGACGGCGAAGTATTGTTCACAGATATTCGAATTGACGCGGTGTTCCTAATTCGGTTGATGTCAGCTATTTGTTTACCAGGCATCCATTGTAAATATTGTCCTTTTTTGTTATCGTACTTATTTAAAACTAATTTTTACGAGTGAAATAAAGAGGTGAATTTGTTAATTGCCTTGTTATTAATCGACACGCTCTGCGAGACGGGTAGTGTCGGGGCGTGAATGTGAATATTTCACATAGTGACGACCGTGACAGGACTGATTTTCGAACTTTCCGTGGTTTGTTTCGAAAATAAGTGTGTGCCAAGTGAAATACTTACAAGGAGAGATACGGTTCTCATAGGACTTTGCGAGGACAAAACGTGTTTGCTGTGAACGGATTGTCACGTTTTTCTTCTTTTCGAAATAAGTGTATGGAGATGAAAACGAGAAATCGCAAAGTTATTCGTGCCTCTTTCACGAAGATAGCTAATGAGCTAGAGAGTGATTAGTTAAGCTCGAGACAAAAACGAGTGATTTGAAAGCGATGCTTAAGATTCACAACGAAGGTGTGAATTATTGAAGAGGCTTGATGAAGAGATCTACAATTCTCTTCTGAGCGGAGATGCCGAGGAGGCAGATCTTATGGCCGAGCTTGACTCAAGTGAGAAATACTCGAGGAGGTTAAACAAGTTGAGTATTAGAACTGATGAGGTGATTACACAGCAGTTACCAGGAGCAAGGTCCGGTTGTTCGGAAAGACTTAGCACAAACGGAATTCAAGGTGAGAGAAAATTTAAATTACCTGTTCTTGAATTCAAGAAGTTCGATGGAACCATAAAGGACTGGCTTCCGTTTTGGTCACAATTTAAAAAAATTCACGAGGACCTTGGGATAGACTCTAGTGACAAGGTCGAATATTTAATTCAAGCTACAGTGCCGGGTAGGCGAGCGCGATAGTTAATGGACAGTTTTCCTTCCATAGGTGAAAACCATTCGAAAATAGTAGACAGCTTCAAGCCGCGATATGGAAGAAACGATTTTCAAATCGAAGTTTGTATGCGCGAATTATTAAAATTAATAATTAGAAACGCTACCACGATTGATCGAACTGAGCTCTCAATATTGAACGATCAAATAGAAACTCAGTTACGCTCTCTAGAGACACTCAGGATAACGTGCGACAAATATGCGGCAATATTGTTCTCGTCAATCGAGTTATGTTTCCCCCCAGATCTGCTTCGTATATGGCAAAGTACACCATATTCAAACGTTGAACGTTGTGGATATTCCAGTCTTGAGGCCCGTTTAAAAAGTCTCATGTTATTCTTGAAAAATGAGGTGGAAAACGAACAGCACATAGCTCTTGCTGTCGAAGGATTTTCGATAAACAGGCCTAGACTGAGAAAAGAAACCGAAAATCACAGACTTCTGAATAAAGAATTCGGACATTCGAAAGATTCTGTACCCACGGCAACTGACCTCGCCAATTACACAGGTGGTTCTAAGTGTATTTATTATCTGCAAGAAGACTTCACTGGAGATCGCTAAGTATTTCAAAGGGCGGGAATTGTCGTATGCACAGAAGCGTAATCTTTCATTCACAGAAGGCGGTTGTTTTAAATGTTGCAAACTCGGACACAATTCTCGAAAGTGCACAGGGAAGTTTTTCTGTGAAACCTGTGGTAAGAAGACCCACGTCGAACTCATGTGTCCCTGGGAAAAACAGCCTGAAAACAAGAATGCGGTGAATAGAAACGCCACATATGATTGTGTAGCCGCTGATTCTGACGTTACCCTAGCGAATAGCACTAAAACACAGGTGCTCTTGCAGACAATGAGGGTACAGCTAATTGGGAAGATATGTACCAGAACGGTACGAGCCTTGATATATACCGGATCTCAAAGGTCGTCCATTTTGACATCCACTGCAGACGGTTTATGTTACGGCCCGAAAGAACGAATTAACCTGTTACATAATTTGTTTGGAGGAAAACATATGCTGCGGCAGCATAGCTGTTATGATATCAACGTAGGATAAAATGGTTATCGCTGCAGGGTGGAAGTTCTGGATCAAGCGGTGATTTGTGCAGGAGTCTTCCCTGTTCCCGACGGTACCTGGTTCAGGTAACTGGATGATCTAGGTATACGGATTTCGGATGTCGGAGAAGACGCACCCATTGACATTATCATAGGAGCAGACGTAGCAGGTGGATTGTACACAGGCCGACAACATACGTTGAAAAATGGATTGGTGGCAGTTGAAACACTGTTGGGATGGACTCTAATGGGTAAAATATCCAAACCGAAAGGGGAAAGAGAGAATGTCACGGTACTGTCCCCTTTTCCGAACGGTGCTAGTTTGGCTAACTTTTGGAAATTAGAAACATTAGGCATTAATGAGTCCTCAGAGCATAAAACCCTCGAGGAATAACTGCTTCAATCAAAATGGTGGGAGGGACCCAGTTGGTTCAGACAAGATATAGCTCTCTGGCCTACAGAAGATGATAAAGTTCGCTTAGCAATGGTGACCACTAAAAAATGAGTAGTCCTGAGGCCTATTCAGCGTTTGTACCCCTTGGAGTGCGCTGAACCACATTTTTGCAATCGTGTGTACGGTGCAGAGGCTCTTCTCGGACCTGACGAGGCGACTGGCGATGTGACATCGGCTACGACTTGGAACGAAAGTGCGGGAAGTGTTCGAAAAGAGGCCGCGAGTTCGGGAGTGTTAAAACGTGTGTCCCGTAAAAGGGAAATAGTGACGTGGAGTGGTCGCAAAGTTAACCGACCACAAAGGTATCTAAGTTGAGTAGTGGAAATATTCGGACCAAATTGACTCATAATGAAGACGTTATTGTATTTGTTTGATTTTATATTTACATGTAAGATTTCCTGTTTTTTTTTTGTGTGAGGTCGTTTTTCGATGTTCAACGACCTCGGGTGGGAGGATCTTGGCGCCATGGAATAATATGGTCTGGCCACATTTTCCTGTCATATACTGCTAGCGCCTCTTTGACCGTCGAGACCAATACAAGAGATATCTGGGATATGTATTACATTTTCTTGTAAAATCTCTGGCGTCTATTCGAGACAAAGAGACATCTGGGGTATGTATTTCACATGTGGGGTAAACAAATATCTCATGGCGCCAGTAGTGTTTTTCGTCTCCGGTCAAGGGAACCTTCATGGGATGTTGAATCCCTATTTATTTGACCTGAGAACAGTTTGGTTCCGTATAAAGCCTGTTCGAAGCAAGAAGTACTTCGGTTAGCCGTAATTTGTACTGTTCACAGATATTCGAATTGACGCGGTGTTCCTAGTTCGGTTGAAGTCAGATATTTGTTTACCAGGCATCCATTGTGAATATTGTCATTTTTTGTTATCGTACTTATTTAAAACTACTGATTGTTACGAGTGAAATAAAGAGGTGAATTTGTTAATTGCCTTTTTATTAATCTACACGCTCTGCCAGACGGGTAGTTTCGGGGCGTGAATGTGAATATTTCACAGTTCCATCATCAACTATTTCTCGTCAACTAAGTGTGTTTTGAATCACATTATCGCACGTTGAATAATATTTGCTGTCAGATAATCATTACTTCATCATTTCAGGACCACTGGTAACTATGATGGGTAAAATGGTAAAAAACATGATATACTTTGTTGTGCTGTTGCTGATTGTTTTAATGAGCTTTGGCGTTACTAGACAAGCAATAAATAATCCCGACCAAGAAGCAAGTTGGGGAATCGCAAGAGATGTGAGTAAAGTTTGCACAAAATATTTTCGATATTTTATTCATCAGAATCTGTTCAGCGCATTTTCTGCTGAGATGCAATTTCGAATGTTTCCAATGGTCCTGTGCGATAGTCATTTAAATCATTAACTTGTTTACTGGTATAAGAGGTAACGATTAAAGATTGACAGAGGATTTAAGATGGAAGGCATGCAGCAAGATTTCTTTCAACATATGGGCGGATTTAATCAATGAAGTATGAGATGCAGTAGCATTCTCTAATCGGCATCTAAAAAATTGCAGTAGTTCAACTTTCTCGGTGAATTATGTGCATTAATGTCCAGAATAAGAGATAATTTGTCTCATATTTTGCAGACGTTGAAGCATCTGTACGAGGGTTGCCTTTTATATTTCTGGATTGGACAACCCTAGTGATGCAATCTGCCAACTGACAGCATTATCGTAAAGCATGACATTTTTGAGGTTATACGTAGTGAGAAAGTTTTGAAATACGAGGTCTATTTGTGTTGTTTACAGTAAATTGAAAGATTCATCTCGCAGAAAAAATGGAATTAAATCGTGAACATTTTTGTGCGATTTGGACGTGGATTAAATCAACAAGAGTGTATCGATAAACTTAATTTGATTTTTAGCGATGCAGCTCCATTAAGGGCCAGTGTTTATCCTAGGTAGGGTGAAATAAACCGAGGTCGTAGTTCACTCCAAGATGAATTTCGTGAACGTCGTCCATAATCAGTTTTTGGTCTGAAAACTACTGATGCTGTGCGCCAACTGATATTGTAAGACTGTCATGTGATTTATCGTGATATTGAAACAACCTTAGCCATTATTGCATGAATATTCAACCGTCAAAAAAATTTGTTCGCTTTGGTTCCCACACATTTTGCCAATCTCTCAAAAAATGGCTCATGTCAATTGGTGGAAAGAATTGCTCCAAAAATACGTTCGCAGTACTTCGGTGCTCGTCTATGACATCGTGACTGGTAATGAGTCCTGGAATCCTAAAAGTAAACAGCAGTCGACTGTATGGGTATTTCAAGATGAGCCGAATCCAACAAAAATTATTACATTTGGAACGAACGATTTGTCCTTCTACTATTCTCTACCCTTATACCTCTTTCGTTTCCATTCCCCTGATGTTATCTCATGATCACACTATAGGTTTTGGTACTGATTAGAGCTACTTCTTCTCCTCTCTCCTAATGATCTGAAATTTGATGGAAGTACACTTCAGTATGACCTTGCACAGAATTGTAGTTGGCATAATTTTTTTGATTTGATTTTCACTATATCGCCCAGGACTCTAGCATTTGTAGATACGTTCTGTCGAATGATATGAATATACTTCACGTTCACCGTACTCACATTGCAAAACTTTGGCCTCTGTTGCACAGCATCAGTGTGTAAGACCAAATATTGTATTGATGACTCATTTATCCTGTTAAAATCCATCATCATCATCGAATTAACGTTGTGAGTCCATAGGTTTGAATATGCGCCCGGATCCGCCTATGTGCACAAATTCGCCTATGAGTCCTCACAAACGTAGCTCACAGATTTGCCTATGCGCCCTTACAAACGTAGCGCACAAATTCGCATATTAATACGCATTCCGACATGCAGACGAACTAATTTAATAGGAGATAGACATCTGCTAGACATGTCAGCAGATTCCTTCCAGGCTCGTCTTAACGACGAGCAGATTTATTCATTACATGTAATTCATTATTATCCTGACTGTAAACAAGTAAATTTGCTTCTAGCTAATAAATTTTTTTTAAAAAAACGTGATTTTTTTGTGAAATTTCAAAATTGGCGACGAGGATGAGATATCACTAGTGATTTCCAAAAAGAATCAGCAGAACGACGTTAAATTCGAAAGAAAAATTGAAAAACACCGAATTCAAGATTCAGTTTATCACGTGGAAGTCATTCCTTTAAGTGATATTCGAAGAAGATAGAATCGAAAGCACGAAATTTCAAGAAAACACCGAGTACGAGGTTCTATTGAAAGTGAATGTGGTTGAAAAGATAAAAAGAGTTGCTGAATCCAGACCGATAAAGAGGCAACTCATTGACCTGATCAACGCAGCACCCACACAATCATCATTCCTGGGAATCTGGACATAGCACCCCAAGCACCAGGTTGAAAACAGAAAGACAGAAAAAGAAGTAAGTGGAGCACGATAATAATCCCAGTTCACCTATCCCTGGCCCAAAAGATAGAAAGCAAATTTAGTATTTATTCGATTATTTAGTCATTGATTTTTAGTCGATATCTCACTCATTTTTTTTTCATTCCTTTTCTGAAAATTTTGAAAATTGATTCTTTAATAAATCAATTCGAATCATTGAAGATCGATCTGAGAAAAAAAAATTAAAAATGGCAACGCAGAGTTCATCAAATATACCAGATGTAGATCTTAGTACCTACTGTAAAATATTTTGGAGAACTTTTACCAGAATTTAACGGAAATCCCCATGAACTACAAACTTTTCTGATTGAAGTTGATACTTTTATAAGTCAATTTCGAAATACAAATAATAACTTAGTGAACCAATATTGATTTGCCACGTTTAAAGCAAAATTGATAGATCAAGCTAAAACTACTATTTATTCCGGCCCAAGCTGCAATACTTGGCCCGCATTAAGAAGATTATTAAATAACAAATTTGGATTCAAAATTAATTTCGATGTTTTACAAAGCGAATTCCAGTATATGAGAAAACGCCCGAAAGAATCACTAAGCGAATTCATCGATAGGGTTAGACAAAGGAAATTGCAATACGATTATCAAATCCAGTTTATTGGATGAATCCTTTAGAAGTGAATGAGAATCGAGAAATTAAAAGACAACAATTATATTGGCAACCTTTTCCAAAATTTATTAACCCGTTTCAGAATATTTCACCTCAACAACCCACAGTAAAACAAGAAATTTCTTCGACAAGTCATAAAAATAGTTTTCCTTCACAACCAATTCAATTGAGATTTACCCCAAAAGAGCAAGAAGTAGAATTCCCAACTAGTGAGCAAATTTTTGGAAAACCTGTTGATGTAATCACACCACGAAATACACAAATAAATCCAGATTTATAGTGGGTTTGTTGACAATATGGGGTTCTACAACACGATAATGGCATTGTTTGGAGTTCAAGTTTTAACACTATTCAAATGTTTCAATTCCGAAACACGTAGTCGATGAGGTGAGGTGTTTACATACTACATATTGCTGGAATCAGTTTATGATCCAGAAAATAATAAATAATAAATTGAAAAAGGACATTTTAAATTTAGAAATACGAATAGTTCACTGGCGTATTAAAACACTGGAAAAGAATATTAATGGTTACAAACAGAAATTACTGGTTTTACTTTCACAAAAATATATAGAGGATTTTGAAGTTTTTCAGAAGAGATTTTTTGTTAAACGGCTGTCACGTATTAATCCTTCGTGGACGAACTGTGTCTATAGGCGGAAAATCTGTTTCTACATTAAGGTCCCGAGCCACATTGGTAGCTTCTTCTAACACCCTTTCGAAGTGCTCATCCGTGCGATATTCGGTGAATTGATCAATCAATTTGTTTAACAAATTTATGCATTTGAGTATTTATTGTGGGGTTTTGCATCATTTTGCTGAGAGCATTAATTTCATTTAAAATATCGAACCAAATTACAACCGAACAAATAAATCTATAATTTTGAATGTTTAAAGCAAGCGAATGAGCTTTATGAGATGTTGTACAATCCCATTCCGACGAATTGTTATCTGATATTTCTAGCAAAGCGTCAAATATTTTTTCGAGATGATACCGTAAAGGTTTGACTGCATCGATTCTGCTAGACCATCGCGTGGCACTTAATGCTTTTAATTTTAAATCTGGTAAATATTTGCAAATTATCGACCACCTTTTTGTAGATGACGAAAAAAGAAAACGTAAATTTCTTGAATTATATTAAAAAAATTTACGGTGTCGTGCGTAATATTTGCCGCATCGTTAACGACCAAATTGAGACTATGCGCCGAACATGGAACGTAAAATGCGCGATTATTAATTTCCAATATTTTTTTGCAATCCGTTGTGTTTTCCACGCATATTAGAACCATTGTCATAACCTTGACCACGTAAGTTCTTAATATCCAGGTCTAATTGCGAAAATAAATCTAAAACGAAATTTAATAGTCCTTCACCTGTGGAGCTGGTGATCGGACAGAAACCAATAAAACTTTCGCATGTCGTAACATTTTTAGTTTCACTGTTTAAAATGACATACCTGAGTATAACTGTAATTTGTTCTGTGTGACTTACATCTGGTGTGCAATCTAATATAATGGAGAAATATTTTGATTCTCTGACTTTGTTCAAGATATAATTTTTATGGTCGTGCCGAGAGTAAATCAATGATTTCATTCTGAATTTGATCTCCTAAATAGTGAGTCATGCGAGTTGAATCCAATTTCGAGGCTTGAATTATGTGAATATGTTCTCGCATAACTGAATCAAAGGTTGCTATCATTTCTATTGCTTTGAGAAAATTACCGTTATCATGCTCATATAATGTTTTTGACGAGCCCCTAAACGCTAGACATTGATGGGATAAAAATTTTATAACAGCTATGATCCTTTCCAATACATCACACCATTGTTTTTTTCAGATTCCAATAGTCTCAGTTGCATTTGATTTACAGTAGTTTTGTTTTTTAACATATTATTTAGTTGTACCCAACATTTTAAATTTTCACTGTGAGAAACGCTTGTTTCGTGTCGTTTTGAGGTGGATGACAAATGTTGCCAGTCGGAAAAACCGCTTGGAGCCGACAAACTACTTACAGTGTTACTGAATATTTTACAACAGAAACAATAGACTGAATCTTTTGACGTAGAGTAAACAAGCCATTCTCTGTTAATTTTTTCTCCATTGGGAAGATTTCTAGAATAATAACTGTTTGCAAATTTTCTTCCGTCATCATTAGCAGGAAAATTGTAGTTAAACAGCTGTACGGGACCACGACTTACCAAAATATTAACAAGATTATTAGTCATACTGGCAGGCCATAAACCGGGATCATCACCACAATCTAAACAGCTACTTATTGACGACGATAAATTGCTTACAGGTTCTTGAGCAGTACTTTCTCTTGTTTTAGTTTTACTGAAGTCTGCCTCTTAAGGACTAATATTTCTCTCTTCAGATACCTCCATAACTTCTAAATTTAAGGCTGCGCTTGTTGAAGCTACGCCAACATTTTCTTGACATTCCATTTCCCTATTTTCTGGTTTGCTCAAAAATTTCTCTAGAGAGCCCTCTAATTTTTTTTTCTGTGCATCTTTTCTCGTTTTTGCTGTCGAAATTGCGCTCCTGAAAGCTTTTTCCTTTTTGCGGTTCCTGGAATGTATCGGAAGATTACTTAACTTTATTTCCCATACCCCATAGTAAAACTTTCATAGGAGAGGAATATCATTAAGTTCGATAGATTATCGCGTTCCCACACACAATTTGATGTCGAGACCTGTGATGAATGGTTGGTTGATTGCACAGAAGTCGATGTACCGGGTGATGTCAAGAATTTTTTATCTTTGGGTAGCAAGTTTGCTCTGCCCCACGGTGCTGGGGATTTTCCGATGTTGGATGTGCTATCAGATACTGAATATATTATTGATTCGTTGGAGGGGCTAGATGATGACCAGAAAAATTCTTTGAGATCTAGAATTTGTAACACTGTGTCTAATTATGTCCATGTATTCAAATCACATGTAATAATGCAGTTAATAAGTTTTTTAGTTATCTATATAAAAACAATAGAGCTTACTTAAAACTAAATAAGGATTTTTTAGTCCTAATGGCTGATAAAGGTAATAAGGTTGTGCTACTGAGTAAGCAAGAATACTTTGATAAGTGATATGGTTTGTTGAATGATCTTGAGAATTGTAATATAAATAGCAGATCCTACTAATGAGATCCAAAATACAGTCAACAGAATGTTATTCCGATTATGTGATATTGATGCCATATCTTGTTCAATATGTAAAAAGCTTAAAGGATATAATAGTGTAGCTCCTAAGATTTATGGACTGGTCCATAAACCTGATAGATCTCTGCGACCGGTAATCTCATGTATAGGTTCACCTACTTATGGCTTGGCAAAATTTTTGGCTGGAACATTAAATAATTCGAGACCTTTGTTCCAGTTCACTGTGAAGAATTCTTTTGAACTTGTAGATGAGTTGAATAATATTGTAATACCTAATGATTTTCAGTTCATAAGCTTTGATGCTAAATCTCTTTTCACAAACTTACCTAGAGATATTGTTCTTCATTTAAATGAAAAGTGTTGGGACCATCTCAGCGCACATACAAATATTCCTATATAACAGTTTTAAGAGATGGTAAATTTTGTGTTTCAGAATAGTTATTGCCAGTTTGATGGTAAGTTCGATATTCAGAGGATAGGCTCTACGATGGGTAGTGCATGTCATTGCAGAGATGGTAATGAATTACGTAATTGAGACAGTTTTGGATTCAGTTTCTGTCGTGTTACCGTTCATCTATGTGTATGTTGACGACATTGTCACCTGTATACCTGGTGATCATTTAGAGATTATTTTAGCTGCCTTCAATAGTGTATATCCTGACTTACAGTTCACGTATGAGCTAGAGATTGATGGACGCATCCCTTTTTTGGATATTTTACTTATTAGGCGTGGAGGTAGTTTGGTGACCGATCTGTATTCCAAACCCACAGCTTCTAACCGTCTTCTCAATTTCATGTCATACCATGAGAGATCTTATAAAGTGGCTGTCGTTAAAAATATCAAACATAAGATTGTCAAACTTAGTCATCCCTCATTTCACAACATTAATTATCAAAAATACTCCCTAATATTACGAACGAATGGTTATCCTAGAAATTTGGTTTCGACTATATTTTTTTCTAACAGTAGCGCAAACAATGTAAATGGTCAACCTAACAGTTCATTGGTTGGTTCGGTTGCTGGTGAAGTGAGATACTTTGAGATACCTTATGTTAAAGGTTTGTCAGAGATTTTAAAAAATATTATGAGACCTTTGGGCGTTGCAGTTGTCATTTACCCGTGTAGTACTCTGAAAAAATTATTTTCAAAAGTTAAGGACAGCTCTCCTTCGGGAAAACAGTCCGGATTGGTCTATTGTGTTGGCTGTGGGAGTTGTAACTCTAAATATGTAGGACAGACTAAACAATATCTTGAGACTAGGATAAAACAGCTCAATAATGACTGTCAATATGAGACCCACAACCGGGCTCTCAGCTCATTGGGTTCAGAGTGGTCACCCTTTTGATTTGGACAACCCGCGTATATTGTGTTGCGAAAATAATCTATCCAAGCGCCTTTTTGAAGAGATGGTTTTCATAAAAGTAACACCTGATACCGTCAATTTTAATACTGATCTTTCATCTTCAAGTTAATGCTACTTGCATTGCATAAACCGGTTATCAGCCAACTGATAGGAGATTGTGTCTGGTTCACGTCTTTCAGTTTCATTTGTATGCTTGGCAAACCGAAGGATGTATATCATCGATGTTGCCTCCCTATACACTGTTGATTGTTTATTTTGATGTTCTTTTAAATAAAGAAAAGTTAAACGAGGCTGAATTCATCAGCTGGCATTTGTTCTTAGGTAAATATCCTTTAGATATGTAGTGGAACAGTAATAAGGTCTATATTTTCTTTTTATTGATATTATTGTTGTATATCTGTCTATTTGTTTATACTTTGCATTGTTTTGTTTATTTAATTAACAAATATTTTATTGTAATTTTTAGCCTGAAGAAGATGATAAAAGTCATCGAAACGTCGCTTTAGAACAAAGAGTTTTATTGGTTCCTTACCCAGAATTGTACAGCAAACACAAATCAATTATCCCAAGCCTGAATGTCCCAATGTCGATAAGAACTAGAAATCAGCTAGCTCACAAACTCGACAG
The DNA here is from genome assembly GCA_030674115.1 of Micraspis discolor. NCBI lineage: Eukaryota > Metazoa > Arthropoda > Insecta > Coleoptera > Coccinellidae > Micraspis > Micraspis discolor. Next base: position 47,957 of record JARTUT010000037.1, read on the forward strand.
GAACCACCGAATAACAGACAGTTCTTCAGAAGAACAAATAGATCCTCCTGACTTTTTCACGGAAGAACTGACCAATGCGGAAGAACTTGACCGTACAAATGATAAAGTAAACGATAAAATCGAATATCATTGTGATGACGAATTAGAAAACCAATATTCAAGTGATATTAATGAAATTGAAAAATTTTCAAATAACGAACCTTCCAAATTTCAAGACCTAAATTTTAGTAGAGAACATTTAGCTTCATTGCCATATTTGCAATTAGAAGAACCAACTGTTAAATTATTTATAGATAGTGGAAGTTCAATGTGCATTAATGATCCAGCAGTAGCGTTTAATCTTTTTTTAGAAAACATCTATGAAGAAAGAATGGACTTTAAAACAGTTACGGGAAAAGATTTCAGTAGGTATAAGGTGGAATTTTCGCTTACAGCGTTTGGAGTTGATGGTAGTTATACTTTTGTAATTTATGAATTTTACACTCAATATGACGTTATGGGCGCGAATCTCTCAAAAGACCTAGAACTAAATTTGGATTGGCAAAATCAGGAAATAAGAAATGACATCAAAACTTTAAAATTTTATTTTCAAGAAACTCATCCTAACCAAAAACTTTCAGTTAAATTCGACGATCTTAACACAAATATTAAAAATCAATTAATGGAAATACCGAAAAGGCGCTAACAATAATGCCGATGCCATTTCGCGAATTCGTTTAGAAGAATTGAATGTAAACGAAGATTCAGACGACGATTTGACATCAATAATACCACAAATTTCACACGAAGAATTAGAACTAACGCAGAAAGAACTTGAAGATTTGACACTTTCCTGTGTGCTAAAAGATTCGAACGAAGAACCATTTTACAAACGATTTACAGTAAAAAATCCCATTTTAAAAGTCCCTTATTCAGATCACACTTTAAATACTAACATAAATCAAATAATATTTCAGAAATCTAAGAGCTTCAAAGTTGAACGAATAAAATTGCACAAAAACAGTCGTTTAAAAATGATTGTGTCAGTAAGCGACTCAGATGACTTTACAAAATTCTTGAAAGAATACATTAAACCCGGTTGTTAGTACGGAATTCATTTCAAACATAAAGGATTCATCATATTAGCGCAGAATTTATTTAAAGCTAAATCATTTACTTCCAAAATTCATGATTTGCTCGTAGAAGACATTGAAACGGAAGAAGCACAACAAGAAGAAATCCAACTTTTTCATGAAACCTAGACGACACACCGAGGGTATCACGAAAATATTGAAAGTTTGAAACAACGATTTAATTAGACAAAAATGAATAAAACACGTCCAAGCATACATAAATGCTTGCGATATATGTCAAAGACAAAAATATGAAAGACAACCAACCAAACTGATATTCAAGAGCAATCCGGTAGGCGAAAAACCTTTTGCTCATTCATACATAGATACGATAGTAATGGGAAAAACACCATGCTTGACCATTGTAGATTCCTTTTCTAGACACGGTCAATGCTATATTCTAAAAAGTAAAACTGCTATTGAAATTGCATACCAGTAAACGCAATATTTTTCGAACCACGGAATTCCCGAAAAGATCACTTTCGACAACGGTACAGAATTCAAAAATCAAATCATTCAAGATTTAGGTAAAACCCATAAAATTTCACCCCATTATATTACCAACTATAACCCGACATCCAACGCTTTAGTGGAGAGGTTCCACTCAACTTTAATTGAGCAAATCAGAGTAATCGAATAAAGAAATATTTCATTAGGAGAGAAGTTGAATAGAGCCCTCCTGAGTTATAATAATTCCATTTATTCTTCTACTTCATTCACACCCCTACAAGTGATTAAATCAGATACAAATTACAGCGTCCCAGTAAAACGTACAACGCACGAAAAAATATCAAATTACATTAAACAGTATCGTCAAAATATGATAGAAATTTGGGAATATTTAAGTTCACAGAAGCAAAAATACGAAAGCAAATTCGACAAAATCAATCAAAATCGAGATCCTGACAAAAAATTAGATAAAACAAAACCAGCCTATTTAGCTATACCTAAAGAAGCGAAGCTTAATCCAAAGTTCAAGAAAACAAACTCGGAGAGTTTATCATAAAGATAAAATAAAGCAAAGAAAGTAATGAAGTCTAATTTTCTATTGCAGGAAAGATGAGATCCAGTCTTCCTATAATTACGATTTTATTTGTTCAATCTTCCCTTTCATTAAAAAACGTGGAAATAAAGAATGAAATTCTTCCATTTTACATAGGAAAAATTTATGTGAGCCAATCGAGACATATATTGATGTATCATTACAACTTAACATATTTCAAAGAAATGTTTAAATTTCATTCAGTTTTAATTGATCAAATAAATGCAGTCAGCTCTAATGTAATGCTTTAAAATTATGTTGAAAATTTGAAGCATCAACTTCAGCAAAATTGTAAAATTTTGGATAATTATTCAAATGATAGACGTAACAGAGGTCTAGTAAATTTTGGTGGACATATAGCAAAAGTTTTGTTTGGTACATTAGATAGTGATGATGAATCACTTTATTCAAATTACTTTCTAGCGTTTCAGAAAGATCTTCAAACATTAAGAACGAGCCAGAATCGTGTAGTTAATATCATGAGATCAATGTCAGAAAAATATTCTAATATAACAAATCAGATAATCAAAAACTATAACGAATATCTATTGATTCGAAACGATATCAACAGAATTATTCTCATTCATTTCGAAGAGATCACCATAAATAGAATTCTGAACGAATTTAATATGGCAGTAACTTTTGCAAGACTACACCTTTCACAAGAAAATATTCTTCCTTTGAAGATATTCCAAGAAACTGTTAAATCAACTGATATAATGGAATATATACACCATTTGAAAAATGTCTATACCATTTGTTACACTTCAGTTGAACAAGAATCGAAATGATATCAACAGAATTATTTTCATTCATTTCGAAGACATCACCATAAATAGAATTTCGAACGAAATTAATACGGCAGTAACTGTTGCTAGACTATACCTTTTACAACAAAATATTCTTCCTTTGAAGATATTCCAAGAAACTGTTGAATCAACTGATATATTAAAACATTTACACCATTTGAAAAATTTCTATTCCATTTGTTATCCTTCAGTTGAATTTAATGATGAAAATGTAGTATTCGTAATTGAGGTACCTATCACTTCTCCAAACCCCTTAGATACGTACCACCTCCACTATATTCCTAACAAAAATGTTACCCTTATCGAAAAGTCTCCATATTTGTTGACCGATAAAGAAGAAGCCAAATGGACTATACCACAAGAATATCCAAAAATCGAGGATTGATGGATTTGCCCACAAAATGCTTTGCGGCCCGTACCTATTTGCATGGAAAAACTAATTTCCCACTAGTACGAACAATGCCCAAGAAGAATTACCCAGAGCAGAGACGATCTCCTGAGATTATCATCATTGGCATAAGACATTCAACTGCAGAAGAAATCATTTTTAATTGGAAAATTCATCCAAATCATATTTCTTCAATGTATTATATAATAACCATTGCAGTTATCTTCGTAATAGCATTCGAATTATATAAGATCATTATTTTGAAATTTTCTGAGATTGTAGAAAAAAAAAAAAAATTCAGCCCCTTAAGCTGAACTTATTTCCTTTTAAGAGGGAGGTATTACGCATTCCGACATGCAAACGAACTAATGTAATAGGAGATAGACATCCGCTAGTTTTGCATGTCAGCAAATTCCTTCCAGGCTCATCTTTACGACTAGCAGATTTATTCATTAGATGTAATTCATTATAATCCTGACTGTTAACAAGTAATGTTGCTTGTAGCTAATAAATTTGGGTTTTTTTAAAAAACGTGATTTTTGTGTGTAATTTCAAAATTATATGTGTCCTTAAAAACATAACGTACAGATTCGCCTATACGCCCAGACGAACGTAGCGTCCTTATCCGACTATACGCTGAAATCATCCTTCCAATATCGATCGGATCGGCGCAATGATAGACATAATGATGAAATAGCACACGTTGAATAAAACATCCTGTATAACAATCACTAACATTTAACGTCATGAGTTATCCTGTATGTGGATACGTTTGTGGAAACGGTCAAGTATCTCTTAGTTTATATGGAAATAAATGTATACGTTGAAATCATCTATGTCTTTATGATCATCCTGTATATAAGAAATACTTGTGTAGAACATCTTCTTGAGATATATCATATGTATTATAGCAAAGAGTCTCTGTCTTTACTAACCAATTAGGACGTAAGATTATCAATTTAGAAATCAAAATTACGCTCAAGAATCTTTCTTATCTCGAAGGCAGACAAATCACCTTAAAAACCGATATTCATTCAAGCTTACCTGAATATATTTGGTCAAATTTTGAACAGAAATTGAAAATAAATTACAATAAAATCTTTTACCGAATTCAAGAGGTCAATGTCAATAAACTTAACAGGATGAGACAAATGGTAGTCAATACCCTAAAGACCGAGGACTCCTGGCTGTGTAACCTCACAAATACAATACTACCGCAAGAAGTTAAAACAATATTATCATTAGGACCGAAATTCTGCATCAAACCTAAAAGAATGGACATTTCAGTGACTAAATTATTGGCTGAGCTAAACCAATATCTAAGCACAATCGAAGATAAAAAGATGAGAGATATTATGACTGCTAGACTAACCAATGTTGTTACAAATTTTTATCAAAATTCAAATTTTACATGTGACCATTTACAATCTTCATATGATTTTACAAGATTATTCTTGAAGGAACATCCCAACCTATTAGTAACTCAATCTGATAAGGGTAATGTAACAACAATTATGACAAAACAACAGTATCATAGCTTAGCATTGTATTTATTGAATAATGAAGAAAATTACATCAGACTGAATAACGATCCCAGTAGCACATATCAACAAAATGCTAATAAATTAGTTAAAGATCTGAAATCCAAAAATCTAATAAGTGATGATGTTGCAAAATCTATGACTTTTACAGAGGGACATCAGGTAAATTTTATGGCCTCCCTAAAATACATAAGGAACAATTATCATTAAGACCAATCGTTGCATCTATAGATTGTCCTAACACAGGTATTGCAATGTTTCTTAAGTATAAGGATACACTTAACAAGGCTTACAACACCAATAATCCTTATTACATCAAAGATTCTTTTGATTTCGTTGATTTCATAAATGAAAAATCATACCTGATGGGCAAAAGAATTGAGTAATAAAAAGGATTTCTCCATTTAAACCGTCTACCACCACAGAAAAGTTGATCTAGATATATATATATATATATATATATTAATGGACAAAACAACAAAGATATTCACATGATAGAACACATTTCTAGAGAATTTCTTACGAAAAAACGAGACAAATCATACAATGCAGAATGCACTAGATGTCAAGAATACGGCCGCACAGAAACCAATTGTAGTAGTTTATTCATGTGTGTTAAATGTGACAAACAGTGTTATTCAACAACATGGTACAAACCAAGAGCAACAACAGCCACTTGTGCCTTGTGTGAATGTAGTCACCCATGTCAGTATAGAAATAGAAAACCAGTATGAAATAATTTCTATTAGTCTGTACATAAAATGCTGTAGGACGGTCCTACAATGCATTTCCTGAATACTTGAAAGTAGATTGAAAATTTCAATAATCACTATACAAAAAAATTATCAAAATAGTTTCAATTAGGTAACATCAGCAATTGATGACGAGATATTGTTGATGATGGAGCTCGTGTTGAATGATTGTTTGGGCTATTACCATCATCTATTGTGGATGTAATGATTTCCGACGTTTCGATAGACATCTTCTATCTTTATCAAGGAGAAAAGTAAGAAACCTACTACACCAAAAAGATATTAGAAAAAGCTAGACGAACAAGAGAAGGCCAACCAGAACCAACAGATATAAATCAGACCATTAAAACCGTAAATCCTTATGTAAAAGGTTTGTCGGAGAAAATCAGAAGAATTGGAAATAGATACAACATAACGACTGCATTCAAAACTCAAGACACTATCAGAGCTAAACTTACAAAAGTTAAGCCTAATAATGAGACACAAAGGACAAAGAACTGCATATATGAATCACCTTGCGAGTGCGGAAGATCTTACATCGGAGAAACTAAACGCCCTCTGAATGTACGAATAAAAGAATATCAGAAGCTTCTACGAGTACTAGACAGCGACAAATCCAGGTTGGTCCAACATGCTGTAGATGAGAATCATCGTATAAAGTGGGATGAAGCATCAATAATATCCAAAGAAGAAAAACTTGCAAGAAGAAAAATCAAAGAAGTAGCATTTATGAAAATAACACCTGATTCCATAAGTGCTCCATCTATAGATCTGCCATAAGTTTGGACGCCGATAGTTCGATCCAACGTAAAAAGATCATCATATCACAGATGAGTATATAACATCGTTCATTTTCTTTCATGACTTCTGTCAATTGACTTTTTGAAAATTGATAATTTTCAAAAGGTTTCTTACTTTTCTCCTTGATAAAGATAGAAGATGTCTATCGAAACGTCGGAAATCATTACATCCACAATAGATGATGGTAATAGCCCAAACAATCATTCAAAACATTAGCAATTTCAAAATGTACATTTGAAGTAATCCTCAGATAACATGCAGTAATGAACAGGAACAACATTGTCATTCTGTGTCCAAGGTAAAAAAAAATATAAATGGGTGATTTTTTTTGCGGAGGAACATGATAATCAGACACATTCAAGACTATTTTATTGAGGTAATACCTATTCAACTATATCAACAACATTGATAAAATTGGCTTTCTGATTATAGAAATATCTCTCAGATACCTGAAAGGTTTATAGTATTATATATGATACCTGCTCATATCATTTCGTAATGGTAGGAATATTCGGAGGAATTTTTGAAATATGGATTTTGAGTTTATATGTATATATTCCTTTTAACTTTTGACTAACCATATTTAGTTAGCAAACAATAAAGCATATAAATCAGGGGTTAGTGACGGGGTGTCATACAATTCGGCGTATCACATAAAAGCCTGAGGAAAAATCCCAGTAAAAAAAACCCTGGCTCCCCGCCTAAGTGTGCAATTACAGAAGTAAGCTGAAATATATTTGAGGGACTTCTTTCTTCAAGAGTGGTCTTCTATTGATGCAGACAGAGACTTCTTCAAGTTGCCTACATCCAATCTGAAAATAAAAAGACAAAAGCAGAAAAAAAAACTGAATAACAAAGATACGTATCATATTCGTTTGAAATTTATGACCCATTCTGAGAAAGAATCAGAAACATCATGAATAGCTTTAAAACCATTTGAAATTTATACATGGGACAACTATTGATGAGATGAGATATTGTTTCTTCTGCTTCTCCACATTCACAACTGGCGCTTGGAACTGAGTTCCAGCTGAATAGCATGCTATTGGTACAACCATGACCTGTTCTCAAACGATTGTATTCAATAACAACGATAAATAAACAGTTAAGTACAAAAATATTTAGGTGCAACTAAAGTGCAGGCAATCCTATTCATACGTACATTTTTTGAAGAACTGATCAAATTATATTTCATTCATTAATAAAAAGCCGAAAATGAGAAAGTAAAAGAAATAACTCGTTTGTTAACCAATTCAAGTACGAAGTGAGAGCTTTTGAGCTCTCGCTCAAGAGGATCACCCTATAATCCGGTCCAGTGTGATAATAATGCAACCGCCGCGATAAATGAACAAACTCACAGTTTTTCTTCGGTTTCGTTCCAAGCTCAAATGTCCTTTTCCAAAAATCCATCCAAACTAGGAACAACAACTTTATCGAAAAACATTTGGAATATCTTTCTTCCAGTAAACTCATGTCCTTTGAAATGCCAAATTGCTAATTTCTTGAATTGAAAATAGACCAGTTTATTATGAATAGCAAAACCCTACTAATTCATACCATTATGTATATTATCGAATGCTTGTGGCAACATAATCATAAAAATTTATCTGTCGGTCGAAGAGGTCATCTTTCATCATCATTATATAAAATTTTCGGGCAGGCAGACAATTGTATGTTGATTTATTTACCTTATATCTTCAAATTATCTGAAACTTCTGAAGGACCATTACGAGTGGTACTTTGAATTTGTTCAGTGATTTTGGGTCTTGGATAATCCCCAATGAAGTGTGACTTCTGTTCTCTCCTGCGCTCATATAGGTAAATTAAAAAATATTTACGTATTCTGATGGAGGAAAGCTACGACAATGGAATTTGAGGATATGCATGATATTAGTTACGTCCATGATTGCACAAATTTGTGTTCGAATCCGAAGGATATATAATATAATATACAGGGTCTTTCACGAGGAACCTCACCCATATTTATACGGGAAACTACTGAACGTATTTTCATGAAATTCAGCACTTATAAGTATTTCACGATGCTGATGAAATCTAAGATATTTTCAAGGCATGGGCACCTCCGGTTTTTCCGGAAATGACGTCAACTTCCGTTTTTCAAATTAAAACACCATTTTTTTATTGCAGAAATAGATTTCTTAGAAAATTTCGAGTTATCTTGATGTAACATTTTTCAGTTTTGGTTGGAAAATTCTCTCTGAGCGGGAAAATTCTAAAAAAAAATCGAAAATAGAGCTCCACTGAAACAAGAATAACTTCGAGGTTTTAAAATGGAAAATTTTCATTTTTGGGATTTTTCAAGATGTAAGATTGATGTATCCACTTTGAAAATCGAAATCGCGATTCATAATACAGAGGGTGAAAAAATCGCTTTCAAAGTTAGGGATGACAAAATCGTGAAAAATCAATTTTTTCAAATTAGAACCCCATTTTTTTATGGCAGATATTGAATCTACGTTAAAAAATAATGTGAGTGTATGCATCACACCCTTGCCCTAAAGTGGATATTTTCTGAGTTATTCACAAAAAACTGTTTTTCGTCTTGAATTTTCAGCAATCTTTTCCCTTCACGCCAAAAAGATTTTTTTTTCAAGTTTTCCATTCCTGGTATGATCGAGTATCCAATAGTGAATACATTTCTGTTGAAACCATGGTATTGAATCGAATAGTTTTCAAAATATCCAAAAAAAAAAATGGAACAAAATCAAATATGTTCAGTCAGTAATATGTTCATTATTCTTATTTTAAATATCCTGAGTGAAAATAAATTCGACGAAAAATTTTTTTTTCAAGTTTTCCATTCCTGGTATGATCGAGTATCCAATAGTGAATACATTTCTGTTAAAACCATTGTATTGAATCGAATAGTTTTCAAAATATCCAAAAAAAAATGGAACAAAATCAAATATGTTCAGTCAGTAATATGTTCATTATTCTTATTTTAAATATACTGAGTGAAAATAAATTCGACGAAAAATTTTTTTTTCAAGTTTTCCATTCCTGGTATGATCGAGTATCCAATAGTGAATACATTTCTGTTAAAACCATTGTATTGAATCGAATAGTTTTCAAAATATCCAAAAAAAAATGGAACAAAATCAAATATGTTCAGTCAGTAATATGTTCATTATTCTTATTTTAAATATCCTGAGCGTAAAATGATTTTACAACATCGAAGAGGAAGGATGTGTAAAGGTCATGCATCTTTTGGATTTCAAAAATATCATCACAGGGTGTTTCGGGTGGCTTTAACTTCTGTTTTTCAAATTAGAACCCTATTTTTTTATAATTGTGTTGGATTCTGCGGTCAAAAATAATGATAGTTTTCTCACATGATTATGCTCCTGAATTCAATAATTTCTGAGTTATTTGAGATTTTCTGGATTTATGTAGTACGTAGAGTCAAATTCAATAAGGATATTCTGTGAGCATAGAAGATAAATCATCCCATTTATAATTCACAAGTGTCAGAAAGGTCTTATTGTTAGTCGTTATGAAATTTTTGATTTCACAAAATGAATCGTTTATTTCTTATATTGTTTTGCTTTCAATTGTATACGCAATACACATTCAAATGCACTTAATGATATTGTTTATTTCAAATCCATGGTGGATGACACAAAATGTTGAGTGTCCAATGAGAAGTATCCCCATTTTTTTTTTAAATCTCTGAAGAGATGTTTCAAACTTTCCAAATTTTGGAATGTAAGAGCCCCTAAAGAATACAAAAAAAGGACAGTTGATGAAATTTGTATTTCGACTCATTTCGAAACGAATGAGAATTCATCTCTTCAATGGGAAACACATTAAATAGATTGGCTACTTCAGTACACCGAATTATGATTATAAATAAATTATGATAATAAAATAAAAATACGTATCAAAACACACTTTCGAATACGTCTTGAAACACCTCAGTTAGTCGCTCGCTCAATTTCCTCCCCCTTTAGAGAGTAGAAAGCAGCCTCCACACGCCGTATCAAATCTTCTTTGCTTTCAATAGGAGATTCATAGACTATGTTTTTTATTTTAACCCATAAATAAAAATCTAAGGGAGTAAGATCAGAAGATCGTGGGGGCCAAAACAGTGAAGAACGGCGTCCGATCCATCGATTACCAAACATTGCATTCAGTTCTTCAAACACCTCGTGCGAACTATGTGCTGGAGCCCCATCCAATTGATAACAAGCGGTAGTCGACATACTCCACGGCTGTTCATCCAAAAACTCAGAAACAAATTTTCTCAGGATTTGCAAAAATTTTTCTGTATTTAAATTTTCTTCATAAATGTAGTACCGCACTTTATTGTTCATCATAAGAGCGAACACATTGAAACTAAATTTGTTCTGGGGGTTTCTTTGTCTTTTTGGCGCTCTTGTTCACCCGAACAGGGTGCCTATCATTTTGCCCGAATGTCTGTAATTTTGAAATATCGAGCCGAAAATGGTCTCAATCGATTGGGTTCGACTCCCTGATGAAGAATTCGTGGCGAAAGTTGAGTCTGTCCGGCCGGCCGGCCGTATCCTCTCTAGCATCCAAAAGGAATCAGCTAGAGTTTTCAATTTTCAGAATAGGTTAATTGTCCAAATATCTCGGTCAAGTTCGTTATTGGGCCAAATCCGTCTAATGGTTCAGTAGTTATGAGCATCTGAAATTTTGTTTCCTCCATAACTACTAGAATATCCATCTGATCAAGTTGATACTTGGAATGTTATTGAGGGAGGCTGAAACGAAATGGCTTGCAAAATTTCGCAGAAATCGTCACGCTAGAAAATTTTCAAAAAATTCCCAAAAAAAAATTTCAATACCTAATATCTCCTAAGACTTCATTTAGATTTAAATAAAAATCAGTATATATATATTGAGGTTATCGATATCTTACTCATCCTCAAATTTCATTGTCGTAGCTTTTCCCCTTCTGAAGATATGATCATTTTTTTCATTTACTCAAGAGAAAAATAGAAATGTCATGAAGTCCGAGCTTTGTCATTGAAAGATTTGCTATCACAGATCGATATTCGTTTGACAACTTGCGGACCTAGATATCAGTGTGAGTTGGCGTAATATCAATCAAAATTTTCATCGAATTCATAGAGGTAGAATTCGATGTCGATGACGTTGTCGAAATTCAGAAAAGCACAGACGTAATATCAATCAAAAAATTTTTTATCGTAGAGAAAGAATTTGATGGCGTTGTCAAAACTCAGGAAAGCAATGACGTAAGTTTTTAGGAGAAGCATAGAACAAAATTTGGTGAAAATTATGAGTAGTTATTTTCAAATTGAGATAAAGGTTTGTTTATTCATTAGGCTTTCATATTTACATCACATTGTCCCATAGTACGGAAAAAGACTATTGTTCACCCGATCAGAGAGCTTATAGATTTGTTAAGGTTTGAATATTTACTCGCAAGTAGCTCAACAAGAGCGCCAAAGCAATCTGACCTCACGTCAATGCTTTCTAAATTTTTTTATTAGGATTTTCACTTCTCCAAATGTGGCAATTCTTTCTAGTAAATAGTCCTTCATTATTGAATTTTGCTTCGTCTGTCCAAATGATCTTTTTCAAAAAATTTTCATCATTTTCAAGTTTTTCTAATATTCCTCTACAAAAATTTAACCTTTTTATGTAGTCACCTGGTTCTAATGCATGAACTTTCTCATATTTGTAGTGATGCATGTTGTGTTTTTTTTTCAAAATTCGGTGCACTGAATTTCTGTCTAAATCGATTTCATGAGCTGCACTTCGAACAGATGCATTTTCATTCGCTTCGAAATAAGTCAAAACCCTAATTCCATTTTCCTCATCATCAACTACCCTTCTTTTGTAATCTTTAGGGGCTCTTACACATCCAAAACTTTGAAAGTTTGAAACATATTTTCTAAAGATCTTCTCCGTCATGGAAGGTAAATGGGGATACTTCTCGTTAAAGGCCTGGCAGGTTCTACTAATAATTCTGTCACATTCCCCCTGTATATAAAATAGATCTAGAATTTCGTAATTAGAATATCGGTTCATTTTGTTAAATCGAGAAATGAAGATAACGAATAACAATAACACTTGACACTTGTGAATTATTAACAGATAATTTATCTTCTATGGATACAGAGTGTTCCCATGCTTTCGAAAGAATATTCATTGAATTTTTTAGATGCAATCAATTTGACTCTACGTACTACATAAATCCAGAAAATCTGAAATAACTCAGATATTATTGAATTTAGAAGCATAATCATGTGACAAAACTATCATTATTTCTGACCGCAAAATCCAACACAATAATAAAAAAATTTAGAAAGCACTGACATGAGGTCAGATTGCTTTGGCGCTCTTGTTGAGCTACTTGCGAGTAAATATTCAAACCTTAACAAATCTATAAGCTCTCTGATCGGGTGAACAATATTCTTTTCCCGTACAATGGGACAATGTGATGTAAATATGAAAGCCTAATGAATAAACAAACCTTTATCTCAATTTGAAAATAACTACTCATAATTTTCACCAAATTTTGTTCTATGCTTCTCCTAAAAACTTACGTCATTGCTTTTCTGAGTTTTGACAACGCCATCAAATTCTTTCTCTATGATAAAATTTTTTTGATTAATATTACGTCTGTGCTTTACTGAATTTTGACAACGTCATCGACATCGAATTCTACCTCTATGAATTCTATGAAAATTTTGATTGATATTAAGCCAACTGATACTGATATCTAGGTCCGCAAGTTGTCAAACGAATATCGATCTGTGATGGCAAATCTTTCAATGACAAAGCTCGGACTTCATGACATTTCTACTTTTCTCTTGAGTAAATGAAAAAAATGATCATATCTTCAGAAGGGGTAAAGCGGATTTTTATTTAAATCTAAATGAAGTCTTAGGAGATATTGAGTACTGAAAATTTTTTTTTGGGAATTTTTTAAAAATTTTCTAGCGTGACGATTTCTGCGAAATTTTGCAAGCCGTTTCGTTTCAGCCTCCCTCAATAACATTCCAAGTATCAACTTGGCCGGCCGGCCGGACAGACTCAACTTTAGCCACGAATTCTTCATCAGGGAGTCAAACCCAATCGATTGAGACCATTTTCGGCTCGATATTCCAAAATTACAGACATTCGGGCAAAATGATAGGCACTCTGTTCGGGTGAACAAGAACGCCAAAAATAGGGTTCTAATTTGAAAAAGAGAAGTTATGGCCAATTTAAGATCACAATTTTCAACACCAAATTTGAAACACCCTGTAATGATATTTTTAAAATCCAAAAGATGCATGACCTTTTCACATCCTTCCTCTTCGATGTTGTAAAAAGGGTTTACGCTCAGGATATTTAAAATAAGAATAATGAACATATTACTAACTGAACATATTTGACATTTTTTCCAGTTTTTTTTGGATATTTTGAAAACTATTCGTTTCAATATAATGGTTTTAACAGAAATGTATTCACTATTGAATACTCATTCATACCAGGAATGGAAAACTTGAAAAAAAAATATTTTCGTTGAATTTATTTTCACACCCTGTATAACTTAAAGCGCTTGGGCTTCGAAAATATTTTTGCTCTGTAGAGAACTTCGAACAATATCATAATCCCAATTTTCAGATTTCAAATATGTCTAGTTCTCCAGAAACGTCTAATAGGCACTCGAACTTGAGACACCCTGTATTTATTGACAATTTCATAACTTGCATACCCAGGACTGAAATGCAAACATTATAAAGAATAATGCAATTCATTTCATGAATACCTGAAATTTACAGATGAAGTTGAGAAGGATGGTCTGATACCTTTTCTTGTCTTGAGGATTGTTGAAAAAGACAAAAAGATTATTTGTAATTTATATCAGAAGCCTACCGCGTCAGGTCGTATTCTGAATTACCACTTGTTCGGTCCTTTTGTTGTAGCATGAATTTGAAGCTGAGGCGATCGCTAAATATTTGAATTTCGCGCTAATTTTATAAGTCAACACTGGTGACTTCGCACTTGTTATGGATACGCTGTGCATACGCCTCTAGAACGCGAATTGCAATAGAAGAGCTCTCGCTATCACGTCTGTTATTGAATTGTTTATAAAATCACGCTAATTTTGATTTGTTTTTGGATATATTACACGCTTGGTTTCACCCGCATATTTGGGAGTTTCGCATCGCATTTTGATTGTGTTTTCAACACCGCATTTGAACAAAAGTTGGATTAGAAATCCCGCAGCAAGGGGTCCCTGTGAAGAGCTGATAATTGGAGCAGAGCCCTGAAATCATCGTAGTTCACCGCTGTGGTAAGTCATCATTGTTGACCGCATTTCTTTATATGAATTTTGTTTTTGTATTTCGCGTTCGCAACAGCTTCAAACGCAAAAATAAATACAGTCCACTTATCTCTCAAAATTACTGAGCTATCGGACATAACACCACTCATGTAATGAATCCACACACAAAATATCTGTGATAAAAAATATCAAGCACAAAAGCTCAAAGTTATGTGATAAAACGTTCCAAAAGACAAAGTAGTTATTAAATAACGGAAACCCTAAGAACTTAATAAATTTTATTTTTTATTCGGACAATAATTACATGTCAGTGAAAAGATCAAATGAAGTTGCAACCGTAGAACGAAAAACATTCACAATTGTGTTCATACCGCCATTAACCAAGAGCCTCATAGGCTTGTTGAAATGTGATAACCTTCGAATAGTTTCCTACTATACAAAAACAATTGAAACTTTCTCTTCGAAATTGAAAGACGGGGTACCCAATTTGTTGAACGCAGATATTGTTATTGTTAGACCTTAAAATAGAACAGAATAGAATAGTTTTATTAATCCATTCAGACACAATACAGTGTATAGGACAAGTCAAAATATAAATAACATAGAGAGTAATTGAAATTACAAATCATTGAATGCATTCTTCATTAAGATATTCATTAATACTAAAATATCATTTACTTGAAAGTAAATATTTTATTTTCCTACCAAAAGCAGAAAACTTCAGTGATTTAATTGAATCGGGAAGATGATTATACAAAATAATACTGGACTAGGTTTTTATATCGTTCCTATGTTTTATGTTGTGAAAGGGTATATCAGTCACCAGGAACCTCAGTTTTTATACAATTTATTCAATTATCTACGTTTCGAGACTTTAAGTCTCTTCCTCAGGCTGAAAAATATGATAGTTACATAAACACGATAAAAATCATCTAGATAGAAAGTAAATATCATGAATACCTGTACAACATTTACACAAATTTGTATATTTCACTCATATTCACTTAATACTTGAACATAACAATCAAATCTAGCAATTCATCACAAACAAACGTTCCGACATTTCAAAAATAAGTTGAACCAGCTCACTTATGAATATTAGATAAATATATTTTCTCCTTTGAAACATCGTTCAAAATCGTGGTTGTTAATAAATAATATAATGAACATCTCGGGGACAACAATCTTTTTAACGTTTATCAATATCGGGTTCATATATGGAGATGAGAATACAAGGGAGCCAGACGGAATTAGCATGTGTATAGAAAAACAGAACTAGATTTGGATTTCATTGATAAGTTTCGAATATGCAATGTTTAATAAACAAATTTAACAGAATAAGGGTGCCTCTTAATGAACAGCATTTCCTTGAAATTTCTCTTGAACCAATTGTCCTCCCTGGTCAAAACTTTCGCTCCCCCAAAATCAAAATTATGTCCCTCACTTTTGACATGCATAGCGAGAGCGGTCGACTCTGATTATTTTCTACAATCCGACTGGTGTTGTTTTAGTCTCTTGCCGAAATATTGACCTATCTGTCCGATATATGATCCATCACAGTCGTCACAGTTCACCTTGTAACGGTAGGTTCTAACACCAGGGTGATGAAGATGAAAAGGATTACTTTTCAATAGTTTTATTTCTAAGAAAATGTTTCGGAAAAGGTGACAATGATTGAGGTAATTCGAGAAACGAATCTGCAAATAAATTAACAATCACAAAAAACCCAAGTTAATTATTCTAAGAAATGTTTACCTGCAACCAGGGATAGCCTTCGTACTTCACTTAGTAAAATCTGAAACCTTAGTCCCAAAAGGGCTCGCTAATCGTTCAAATTACCTTTCACCAACAGAGTTGTTAAAAGAATGAAAAATTCGCGGCTACATATCTTGTTTACCAATATTAGTTCAGACGGGAATTTTCAATAGTGGGTAGGCAACCAAATAAACATCACATACATAGGCGTTGCCGATTAGGATTTTATTTCCGAATACTATCCCGAGTATAGATTATCTTTTAGTCGAGAAAATAGGCATTTTACGGCCTTTTTATAATAACTGATAATGGTAGAAGATGTTGTGCGCATGACATCAACCATTCTTTTGCTTAATTGTGGGACATACATCAGTTTAAAATATATTTATCTCCATTATCTGCGCCAACACTAACACTTGGCTGAAGAGTTCGACGATCAACACTATGAAAAATCCTATTGACAAGGGTCTTTGGATATCCATTCTGGAGTAGAACATTAGCCTGTTCCATGAAATTCTTTGCATGAATTGACACATGCGACAAGGTTTGAATTTTGTGTTTTATCGACTTGATGATCACTAGTTTTTGAGATGTTGTATGGAGTGATTTAAAATGTAAGGTCTGATGAGATGCCATAGATATGTGTAAAAGTCAGTTATTATACGACCATCTTTTCTAATTAGGAGGACGTCAAGAAAAGGAATTTTACCGTCTTGTTCTATTTCATGTGTAAACTGTAGATCGGAATGGAAGTTGTAAAATATAGTCAATGCATGGTCAATCATATCGCGTGGAATCGACATAACAATATCATCAACATAGAGAAAAATAAAGGGTATATGGAAATTTAATTTCGATAAAACAAACTCAATCAAGTGGTTCATAATCAATTCAGCAATCACAGGTGATGCTGGGTTTCCCATGGCAGAGCCTTTAACCTGTGCATAAAATTTCTTATCACGTTGAAAATAACTGTTCTTGAAAATGAACTTAATAATATACAGGGTGTCCGGGGAATAACTGTACATACTCATACCAGAGATAGAGTTGGACTAGCTGATTATGAATTGACTATAAAAAATTAATTTCTGGATTTCCCTAGAAAGCTGCAGAGTGATATTCCAGCTTCATGGAAATACTAAGACCACTTTGTATTTCGAATTACAAATAACTGATTGGCTGTTTAGAAGGAAGCTAAATTATGCTTCAATTTGTGATATCGCTCAAAGTTGTCACATTAACAATTATTTTTTTTTATGAATTCCTTATTTTGGATAAAGTTCGACAATTTTAATTCATTTTCCTGAACAGGACTTAGTCATTTTATGGAGGTCGAAAATAAATAAAAAACTTTCTTAAAATAGTCACTGAAGGTGAGAAAGACTATAATAATTTGTTGACATACTGGGTGGCCACCCTAGACACGGATCTCATTGCGATGGAATTGATGAAGGTAAATTTCGAAAACAAAAAATTGGCGATGTGTATAGGTTATACATAAGCATATTTCAAAATTATTCGTATGTATACCGGGTGTTCGACAATAAAGATATAAGTAGACCAAAGTGACACTTCTTCTAATGTGAAAACCTCTAACTGAATTAGTAAATCGAGTAGTATGAGCAGTGATTTTTCAATTTGTTAGTCTGTTTCTTTAAAGTTAACTTATTCAATATTAAATATTATGAAGTACTCTGAGAAAGAGGGGATATGATTTTCAGTTTGGGAGAATGTTTCAAAATATCTTACTAGATTCAAAGATTCAATCTCCAAAATGCACAGAAATAAATATTCTTTCAAGATGAAACATGAATTCCTATAACATATTCTGTGATAAATTTCAAACATTTTGACAACTGAAATTTAAGATTGTTCGTTGCTTGTGTTTTGATTATTATAAAATAGTGAAATTATCAAAATGTCCAATTTCACAATAGAGAATATGCTGATATGATGTTCGTGTATGGTAAATGTGAGGGAAATAGTCGAGCTGCTGTGAGAGAGTAGGTACGTCTGAGATTTCCTACTCGCAGAATTCCCAATCACCAAACATTTTCTGCAGTATTTAGTTGTATAGCGTAATATGGTTGAGTGCCAGATAGGAAGAAGGATCGCCAAAGGAATCTAGAAAGAGATGATGAGTACTCCAATTAATTCAAGCACAACCTTCAACTAGTATAAGGAGAGTAAGTGCACAATTACATTTGCCGAAGCATAAGGTGCACAGAATAATCAAAGAGGAAAATATGTACCACATGTACATGTTGTACATGTTGTATGTACCACATACAACAGGTACAACGATTGGAACCTAGCGATAATGTCTTAAGACTGAATTTTGCATATTGGATTGCAAATCACAGAGTCACTCATAACTCGCACATTTGGGCCGAAAATAATCCACACAGTATAAGACTGAGAAAATCACAACAAAAATTTTCAGTAAATGTTTGGTGCGCTGTGATGAACAAACATTTGATCGGGCCTCATTTTTTTGACGGTCGCCTCGCGAATGCGATTTATCTAGATTTCTTGCAAAATATTTTACCCGGCATGCTACAAGGAATAACTATTTGAGGAATTTATTTCCAGCATTCTGGCTTGAAAATTAGAAATTACCTCGACAATACCTATCCAAATAGGTGGATAAGTCGAGGAGGATCTATTCCATGGCCTCCTCGATCTCCAGATTTCAACCCGCTAGACTATTTTATATGGGAAAAATTGAATTATATGGTATATTCTGAAGAAATCCAGTCAAGAGAACAGCTGATGAAAAGAATTACCAACTATTGCGATATTTTAAGAAATAATAGCGATACGATTCGCTGTATCCAATTTGAACATTCAGCAAGAGAAATGTATACAAGTTCATGGTTTTCATTTCGAACCACTTCTAAGATAACGTTGAATCAGAAATTCATTCGTTCCTATTTTCATTTTTATTAGGTATCTACTCTTTACTGTATTTCTTTTCTTTCATTTGTTATTGTTTAGTTATGTAATGTGCTTATTAAAGCTCTAAACATTTTTGAAGATTTTCTACTGATACCTTCGCATTTTATATTCAAACATGTGATTTTCGGTTCTCTTCATGGTGAAATATTCAATTTATCGAACTTTATCCGAATTCAAAAATTCATAATTAAATGATTGTTGATGTGACAGCTTTGAGCGATACCACAAATTGAAGCATAATTTAGATTCTTTCTGGAAAGCGAATCAATTATTTGTAATTGAAAATACAAAGTGTTTTTTTTTACCCTGAACACTTTGAATGAATATTAATGAGTCCTGCTCTGGAATAATGGAATAATTGATATCTTTCATTTCTACCTTAACATGTGCAGTGGCACTCCCAAGTTTCAATAATATCCGTCAATAAGTTTGGATTTTATGGTGGTCTTAGTATTTCCATGAAGCTGGAATATCACCCTGTAGCTTTCTAGGGAAATCCAGAAATTAATTTTTATAGTCAATTCATAATCAGCTAGTCTCTCTATCTCTGGTATGAGTATGTACAGTTATTCCCCGGACACCCTGCATAACACCTTGTCTAGAGAAATATCAATAAAATTACGGTATGTTACCCAGTTCTCCTGTAATAATCGAATAACTAAATCTTGGGGAATATTCGTGAACAAGGATTTGACATCCACACTAATGAGAACATAATCTTCTGTAAAATCAGTCGTGAGGATGATCTTAGAAGTGAGATCACTGAATTTTTTACGGAGTACGAAAACAGGTGTCTAAGAAACTTCAATACATTATCCGTGGGTGAACAACAACAAGAAACTACAGGTCTGAGAGGGTTTCCCTCTTTATATATCCCAATCAAACCGTAAATTATAGGTGGTACTGAAATAAATTTCTTCAACTGGTTTGCATTACTGTCAGAATCCACTGAACATTCCTGTAACTGCTTTACCAGCTCGTTCGATTCCACCTGGATTTTGATAGTTGGATCAGACTTTGATATCTTAAGGCAGTCCTACATTATAAGCGGATTTGGTCTGGCCAGCCAACCCGACCCGATTTGATTCTCTTCAGAGCAGTCCAGACCAGATCGAACACTGTCTCCAATGTAGGAGGAAAGTACGTTTTCTTTGTTTTTGTTTCCGCCAGACCCGTCCAGACCCGCCAGACTGTCTGGTCTGGAGAACTTCCGCTTCCAATGTAGGACTGGCCTTATACGTCTCAGTATCAGAAAGTAAATTTTTGAGTTTTTGTTCATAATCAAATTTATCGATCAAAACAGTTACGTTACTCTTGTCTGCATTGGTAACATATAGGTCAGGATTATGTTTGAGGTAATCACGGGTTTTTCTGAGAAGATAACGCAGATATTTATGGAATGAACTCACATTATAGCTGTTTTTTAACCTATTGAAGAAACTATGAACTATATTACACAATGTTGCACGTAAACAACTTTTTTCTCAACCTGTAACCCACACATAATTCTTACGTTGTCCCATGTGTCATTTCATGCAAAACATTTCATGGAACAGGCAAATGTTCTATTACAGAATGGATATCCTAAGACCCTTGTTGATAGGATATTTCATAGTGCTGATCGCCGAACTCTTCAGCCAAGTGTTAGTGTTGGTGCAGATAATGGAGATAAAAATATTTTAAACTGATTTATGTTCCACAATTAATCCAAAGAATGTTTAATGTCATGAGCACAACATCTTCTACCATTGTCAGTTATTATAAAGAGACCGTAAAATGCCTATTTTCTCGACTTAAAGATGATGATCCTGATTTCAGCAAGTCGGCTGTTGTATATAAGGTGGACTATGATGGAGCATATATCGGCCAGACAGGTCAGTATTTCGGCAAGAGACTAAAACAACACAAGTCGGATTGTAGAAAACAATCAAGGTCGACCGCTCTCGCTATGCATGTCAAAACTGAGGGACATAATTTTTATTTTGGGGGAGCGAAAGTTTTGACCAGGGAGGATAATTGTTTCAAGAGAAATTTCAAGGAAATGCTGTTCATTAAGATTCACCCTTATTCTGTTAACACGCGAACCGATACTTATTTTTGAAATGTCGGAACGTTTGTTTGTGATGAATTGTTAGTTTTAATTATAGTGTTCAAGTATTAAGTAAATATGAGTGAAATATACGAATTTGTGTGTACAGGTATTCATGATGATTACTTCCTATCTAGATGATTTTCATCGTGATTGTGTAACTGTCATACTTTTCAGTCTGAGGAAGAGACTAAAAATCTCGAAACGTAGCTAATTGAATAAATTGTATAAAAACTGAGGTTCCTGGTGACTGATATACCCTTCCACAACAAAATAATACTCTTATATGTAGCTGATGTCTCATATTTCGTTGTTCTATGTTCAGGTACAATAAAAGTTCTAGTACTCCTTGTATCATAGTTGTGAGCGCTGGATGAAAGGAGTATACGGTTCATTCTTTTTGATGAATATGAGTCATTTGTACAAATATATACAAGGAGCTATTAAAATCATGTTTCACAAATACAGTCTTTCAAGATATTAGTGGACTGAGTCGGAATATCATTCGAATGATGCGTTTCTGTGCTACAAATACCCTTATAAGATCCCCAGAGCAACCCCAGGTCAGAACATTATAGGCCATGTGGCTAAAAATCAAGCTGTAGTAAACAAACAATCAGGACAGCAGCGAGAGGAAGAGAAGCCCTAATACGATGAATTGCATAATATGAGGAACTAAGCTTCCTGCTGACATGTGATATCTGCTCGAACCATTGCAGACACTCATCAATATAAATACCCAGAAAATCAAATTAAAATGACCATGTTTCAGAACTAAATAATTTCCTTTCTTCAAACCAAATTTGACTACTTTTGTCTTGTCTAAATTCAGAACTAGCG
Organism: Micraspis discolor; assembly: GCA_030674115.1. NCBI lineage: Eukaryota > Metazoa > Arthropoda > Insecta > Coleoptera > Coccinellidae > Micraspis > Micraspis discolor. The sequence continues at coordinate 70,331 of JARTUT010000037.1, forward strand.
CATTCAGCTTACACCAATTGGCGAAAGATACCAAAAGTGTTTTTGACATAATTCTGCGAGTTCATCCAGATTCTCAGCTGTTACAATAAACGAAGTGTCATCTACAAATATAATAATTTTAGTTTTTATATGGTGTGGGAGGTCAAATGTTATCCAGTTCCTTGAATATGTACGTTGCAAATATTAAAATTGATAATTAAAGCTGGTTTTATGAAATATATGCCTATTTATTGTTTAATGTTTTCATTTATGAGACCATATGACAATAATAATTGTGCAATATTAATGTATCTTAGGTGAGTAATTACGAATTTTCGTTAGTGTCTGTTATTGGATTCGAAGCATTCTACACGTCACCGTATCGTTTTAGTTCTGAAGAAGAATCTTTATATTTTGACATCTTACTTGCCAGTTCTTTCAATTGTTGATTAACTATGTCGAAGTTTGAAAGCATACTTGTTTTTTATATTCAATTGGTCTGTAGTTGTATAAGTTTATTCTATGTGATCTCAATATTCTTACTGTTGTGATGTTTTTCTTTTTTATCCTGTAATTTATATTGTATATTTATTGCTTTTGCTCATTTAAGTTCCAAAACATTACGTGTATTGAGTTTCTTTAAGCCTGAAGAAGACGCTTAATAGACGTCGAAACGTAGCTCCATATCTAAGCATTCCAATTGGTTCCTTCAACAGAAATTTTTATCTTCAACATTAATATCTAGAGGAAGGAAAATTTTTATGAATTGATAATTATTCATCAGAACTAAATTTTATTTGTTGTGGAGAGAAATATTTTTATTTTGTAATCTAACGATCTATACACGAAACACCCCAAATAAATGGGTCAATTATTTTCAGGTCTTCCTCGAACCATATTTTATGTTATATGGTGAAGTATATGCTACAAAAATTGATCCAACTTGTGGTCCAGGAAAGGAAGAAGAGATATGCAGAACAGGAAGGTGGATTACTCCTTTCATTATGTCCATGTACCTTTTGGTGGCTAACATACTATTGATAAATCTTCTGATAGCAGTATTCAACAACATTTTCAATGAAGTGAATGCTGTGGCACACCAGGTGTGGATGTTTCAAAGATTCACAGTAGTGATGGAATATGAACAAAAACCATTGCTTCCACCACCTTTAATCATTCTCAGCCACATTTATCTGCTCTGTAAATACTTGAAAAGGAAATTGGCCGGACAAGAGGAGAGTTACGATAATGGGCTCAAGCTTTTTCTCGATCCTGATGAAATGGAAAGATTGTATGATTTCGAGGAGGATTGCGTTGAGGGATATTTTGCAGAACAAGAACTCAAGCTGCAACAGTCCACAGAGGAAAGAATCAAGATAACGACAGAGAGAATTGAGCACCTAACCCAGGTGAGTGAGTTAATGTTTCATCTTGAACGAGATAGAAATGTGATGCATTAATTTTTTATAAGATTGCAATTGGACTTTGATAAACATGCAGGGTGAGTGTTCAACCTGAGCGTTAATTTTCTCAAACGAGTTTGTTATCGGGCCAAATCCGTCTAATTAAATATTATGAGCGTCTGAAGATTGGTTTCCTTAATAACTCCTAGAATATCAATCGGATCAAGTTATTACTCGAAACATATCTAAATAAGGTTAAAACAAATCGACTTGCAGAATTTCTTAAAGATCGACATTCTAAAAAATCTATACCTCATAAGATATCGGATGTATTCAACCAAAATTTTGTGAATGTATGAATGTCATTGATACCTTACATCTTTCCAAATTTCATTTTTGTAGCTTTTTCCCCCCTAAAGATATGATATATATTTTTATTTACCCTAGATAATAGGGAAATGACATAAAGTCCATCATATGTATCAGTGCTCTCTGCGATCACATTACGTATTCGATTGACATGTTTCGGGCTCATTAATGAGCCAGTTAGGGGAAAATTAAAAGAATTGGTTCATTACGTTGAAGTAATGTACGTTCTCAAAATTTAGGAAAGCGCTGACGTAGGCTTTCATAAGAGAATTCAACCTTTAAGCAAAACTCAGGAAAATCTATTAGTAATTATTTTTGGCGTTCTTGTTCACCTGAACAGAGTGCTTATCTCTCTAGTCGTTCCATCATTGCTGATGATCGTTAATCCCCTCCTATACGCTCGGTTAGTTGTTTCCACCTCGCTCGATCCTCTGCATCTCGAAGAGCCTGACAGAATTGGTGAGCCGTATTTTGTTGAACTTGGTCGGTCCATCTAGTCGGTGATCTACCTCTCGCTCTCTTACCCGGAACATTTCCCGAAACAATAAGTTTTTCCAGGTTGTCTCCATCTCGGCGGGCTATATGACCGAAAAACTGAAGAATGCGCTGCAAGCAGATGGACGATAGTCTGGATCTTATCTTCAACTCACTTAAAACAGAAACGTAAGTGCGATGAGTTTTCTAAGGTATTCGCAGCATTCGCCTCCAACACCACAATTCAAACGCGGCAATTTTCTGACGTTCAGAGGACCGCAAAGTCCAGGTTTCAGCACCATACAGGAAGACAGAGAAGACAAGAGCTCTAACAAGTCTCACCTTCACACTCTTAGAAATCGAGCGGTCCCTTCATATTTTAGTTAACCGGGTCATGGCGCTCTTTACCATGATTATTCGCCTTCGTACTTCCGCTTCGCAGTTTCCATCACTGGTTATGGAAGAGCCCAAGTAGTTGAAACTGTCTACCAGGTCATATTGGCTCAGAAGGTCTGTCAACCGTAACGTGTTGAATCTATCGACTATCATTATTTTAGTCCTTCTTTTATTTATTTTCAAACCGACATTGTTGCTCTCACCCGTCTGAGAAGTTCCACCATATCTTCTTCCGTCGCCGCTATGAGGGTGGTACCGTCAGCAAATCTTAAGTTGGTGATTTTTTTCCCGGCAATCGTTATGCCTCCGGACCAACCATTCAAGGACCTTCTCATCACAAATTCACCATATATATTGAAAATGTCTGCTAATAGAACACAACCCTGTCTGACTCCTCGTTCCGTTCTAAACTGTTTCGAAAACTTCTGGTTCAAACGGACAGTTGCCTCATTTGATTCATAGAGATTTTTATGAAGGATACCAGATGAACAGGGGCTCCCATATGTACCAGGATTGTCCAAAGTTTGGTCGAGTTCACACCGTAGAACGGCTTTTGATAATCGACGAAACATATTATCATGGGTACTTGGTATTCTCTAGATATTTCGATCAGCTCTCTGATATTCAGTATTTGTTCCCTAGTACCTTTTCCTTATACAAAACCTGCCTGCTCTTGGGGTATTTGGCAGTCTTAATATGCTTTCAGTCTTGTTTTCAAGATTTTTAAGAGGACTTTGCTGCGTGAGATATAAGTGACAGTGTTTGGTAGTTTTCACACTTTGCAGCTGATCTTTTTTTGTGTAATGGAACGTATATTGACGTACACCAGTCGGTTGGCCATTTTCCCGTGCTCCGTACATTGAGTGGAATATTCGTACACCCTTTTTGCCCAACATTTGAAAGAGTTCACCTACGGTACGGTATCGATTCCTGGGGATTTATTATTCTTCAATGATCGAATGGCTTCTTGTACTTCAGATAGTAGTATCGCTGGTTCTCTGGGATAGCTACATGGCCATGAATTCTCTGGTGGAGTCTGCTTGCTCTTGTACAGATCTGCCCAGTAAATCCTCCATGTTTCCAATATTTCATCAATATCAGTTTTCAGATTCCCCCAGTATCCAGAATGGACCAGTTCTGTGGTCTGAATTCTCTTGTCAGCAGTTTTATTTTGTTGAATAACTCCCTAGGCTCATTTCTGATCCCATGCTTCTCTATCTCCTCACATATACCAGCTATGTTCTCTTCTTTGTCTTTCCGACATTGTCCTTGGACTTCCCTCGACAGCTTCTTATAGGCATGGTCTGCATTAGCCTTGCGCTTCACATCTTTCCTGCGTTGAATTGAATCCCATGTGTGATCAGTAATCCATGGTTTGCGCTTTGTGTTGTTTGGTGATGTATGTTTTTTTGCTGTCCCAACCATTATGCTCTTCAAGTATTCCAAGCTTTTTTCAGGATCGCTCTCTACCTGATCTAGGCAAAGTTTACTTAGTCCAGCCTAAAATCCTGGACTTTTGATGCTTGCCGTATCTTGGTCTTTCTTACTTGTTTCCGAGATACTATTTCAAAACGAAGCCTGAAATCGAGAACTAAAAGTTGGTGATCAGTTCCGCAGTCCACTCCAGGGTAGGCTCTGCAGTTTGTGGCCGACGATCTCCGTCGTTGTTTGATCAGAATGTAGTCAATCTAGTTTTTAGTTCGACCGTCTGGGCTCTGCCACCTGAATTGTTTTCGAGGGTGGTGTTTGAAGATGGTGTTGCAAGTAATTGCAAGGTTCTGTTGTATGCAAAACTCCAAGAGGCGATCTCCTCTCTCATTTCTTTGGCCCGGTCCAAACTTTCCCACAGCGCGTTCGACTTCTGAAGATTTGCCAACCTTGGCATTGAAATCGCCTAAGATGAACAATAGGTCGCGGTTTGGGATATCTGTAAGAACCTCCTCAAAACGACTGTAGAACGCATCTATCTCCACCTCCGAGGATGTCGATGTTGGTGCATAGATTTGTACAAAATGCGCTATTGTTGTGGTGGTTTGTATCTTGACATGTATTATTCTGTCATCTACTGCACGGTATCCAATTACAGAGTTATTCAGTTTACGAGGCACAATTATTGCGACACAATTAGAGTTCGTATTTTCTGGACCCGAAAAGTAGACGGTGTTTTCCTCAGCGGTTCTGAAATGTCCACTACTCCGCCAATGTGTATCCGACAGTCCAAGAATATCAAGATCTCTCTCTCTCTCGACGATCTGTAGCTTCTCAGAATGTTGGACCAGACCTCGGATGTTCCATGTCCCAAGTTTCCTCCTCTTTCGGAGATTTATATTTGTGTTGGTTCCAGTAACATAATTTCTGCAAGGTACCTGATTCCTCGCACCTTTGCAGCCGGTAGCACATTTCACACCATCTGACCCGTAATCAGTATGGCGCCGAGTGTGATTTGGATCGCAGCACGAACTATCAACCGTATCTTTGACTTTCATTATGGAGGAGAGAATTCTCTTGGGAATTTAGTGCAGTGGTTTCCCGTTGCCTTCTGCACCGCAGTACCCAGCCGTTTTTAGAATACGTCCATTGCGCCTGGGGAAATCCGTTCTGAAACCGGTAATGATGGATACTGCTACCCTCCATCATATCTTGGTTATAAACCCCAAGACAAGGTTGCCACTTCCGCTAGTTCCACCGTGCCGATGACTCCCATCTCTGCCTTCACAACCGTTGTGGACTTTGCTAGTTTCCCTCGACATGGGACCCTTACAGGTACTAGTTTTCCGGGTCAAAAAATTCCTGGAATCTGCGGTGGTGATGGATTGATTCATTGTCCTTGATAGGACTGCCAAAGGCTTTCTACTAGCTACCTAAAAAGCTTATAGATGCTTATAGATAGATGCAAATATCTATAATTTTCGAATAACCATTGATGCTGAGAAACGATGTAATTACTAACCTCTTAATCAAGGGTTTTCATACACTCAAAGTATGTAAAGGGAAATCAGAATATTGAATTCAAGAAAATACCAATTCGACATATACAATCGATTGAATTCTTAACGACAAAAGGAAAAAATGAGAAAAAATTATCTATATAGCTAGTTTTTATTCTGTTTAAGTAATTATAAAATGAGAATTTCATCAAGTTCCACAGAATTACTAGCATACGTTAGATGCAGAGCTGTGCTAAGCACCGAAAAAAAGTGCTTCGAGCACTAAGCACTAAGCACTCGAAAAAAAAGGCTTCGAGTCTCGAGTTCTAAGCACCGCTTTCGACAGAAGGCTCCGGATTACCGAGCACTTTTGTAAAAGTAATTGAATATTTCGAGCACTAAGCACTAAGCACTTTAGTGGGAACTATTTTATGTAATGTTGTTTGCTTGAAATGAGAACTCTTTAGCTTCATCGACATATCTAAAATTATGATTTCGAGACTGGGAAAAACTCAAAAGCCATTTTATTTGTTTTGTGAAACGCATGAATTCAATTTACATTCTGGTACTAGTTAATCTTATTCGTCGATCTGAATCAGAATGGCTGTTCCTAATCAATGCATAAAGTTGAATTAATAATCAAGGACCAATTATTTTATAAGTGAGAACACATTACTGAAAAAATGTGGAAAGCACTGACGTGAGATCAGGAGCTTTTACGCGCTTGTTCTAAAGTCTTTTCTCAGACTTAAAAAGAGTGTGATTCAAAATCAGCCAGCACAGTGATTGTGAAAGAATCAATAAACATATATCTTAAATGGAAGTTGAGTGAACTTACAGTTCAGCAAATTCTTCGATCTGGCATTCTTTCCACATTTCTAACCATATATAAGTTGTTGTAGTTGAGTGTCATCAATTATACCCGAATTTCAGATTCATAATTGCTGAGCTACCGGACAGGTCTGGCCCAATAACTAACTTGACTTATATTGGGATAATAAACTAATTCTATTAATATGGAATCTCTATCTCTTCTCTTTCGGAAGAATATTCAGCCAAACATTTTCAAATTGGACCACCGTTTCTTCATCACGAGTCAAATCCAACCAATGGCGATCATTTTCAGCTCGATATTCAGAAATTACAGACATTTAGGAAAAAAATAGTCCTCTTGTCGCAAAATTCATAATGACATTTCCATTCAAAATATGACAACTGCACACACCAGTATTTTAGACATGTTTGTCATAAAAATGAACCCACAGAATTAGTTTCATTTTCGGCTCAATATTCACTCATTATGACAACTTGTCATAAAATTAAAACCACCCTCATAGAGATTTATAGTTGATGTGATGTGAATTCATAGATAGAAATATAATCTGTGACTTCATTTTCAGAAAAACTCTTATATCTTCTGGAGATTGTACGCTATGATGATGAAATTTTAAAATATTTTAGGTATCTATACCCTGCATAAATGCCCTTAATTGTTGTGATCTGACGAATAACTTATGAGATATCGTGTATTGAAAAAAAACATTTTGGGAATTTTTAAAAAATTTTCTCTCGTGACGATTTTCTCGAAATTTGGTTAATGTTATTAACTGCTGAACTATTCGATAGATTTGGCCCAATAACGAACTTGACCGAGATATTTGGACACTCGACCTATTCTGGAAAAATGAAAACTCTAGGTCCCTTTCTTCGGAAGATAGAGAGTATACGGCCGGAGGGCCGGACAAACTCAAGTTTAACCTCGAATTCTTCATCAGGAAGTCAAACCCAATCGATTGAGGCCATTTTCGGCTCAATATTCGAAAATTACAGACATTTGGACAAAACGATAGCCCGCCTGTTCCACTAGTAACAAGCGCGCAAAAACAAAAAATTTTCTGGCCTTCATAACCATAAAGTCAAATCAATGGTGACTGAAGAAATACTGAATATTAATTCAAAACGATCATATTATCTTTGCGCACATAAAAAAATCAAATACCGTACCTGCTTATATTGACCCTACTTCAAGAATTCGGAAAGGCTTAGTGCTTAGCGGATTACTAAGCACTAAGATTTTCGCGAGAGTTGCTCCGAGAAAAAAGCACTAAGCACTAGCCTTTGAAAAGTGCTCGCGAGCACAGTGCTCGGAAGCACTAAAGTGCTTAGAGTGCTTTCACGAGCACTAAGCACAATGCTTTGGCACAGCTCTGGTTAGATGATAATGAGATACTCGATAATATAATTGCTTATGAATTAAGTACAACAATGGTGACTGAAGCACTGAAAAACACTAACATTAATTTAAAATTCGTCATTACTGATTCTCGCAACCGCTATTTAGTTTGAATGGACCAGTTAGTGTGAAAAATTTTTTTAAATTCGAGATTTTGTATTAAATTCTGACTGAAATGCTGTGAATTAAAATACAATTATTGCTGAATTATTCATTCGGAGATGGTAGTATAAATCAATTTTAATATTATAAACTTATTCTGCCATAATCACCATTGATCTGCTGACATTATCAATTCGATATCAACTATTTTATTTTATTTTTTCATTTTATTGATTAATAAAATTAATTAATATTTAAAATTAATAAATTTGAAACGGGGATTGAAAGCCAAGAACATTACTATCAAATTATTAAGAAGAAATAATCATACAATTCAACTATAAATTCTAATAGATAAACAATAATTCTAATTTAATACTGTAACGATATTTTCGTGATTACAATTAATTGATTGGCCGAGCTCATTCGGTTTCAACTGGGTCGTGAGACTGATCACAAAATTTCCAAAAATGGAAAAAACGAATTCAAAGTCAAACAAGTCACTAGTTTATTCACACAAGTATTTTTTTCACCAATTACGTAAAACAGTTGATCTAGTACAATAATGAGTTAATGGATAAATATTTACACATATGCAAATTTGATGGGAAAATTTGAGTTAATATTCAAGGAAAAATATCATATATACAAATTAATCCAAGTTTTCTTTCACAATATTAACTTTCTTGTTATAATGAGAAGCCAGGTTGACGGTATATGACAATGTTTTGGTTTCTTGAACTCACGTCAACGTCTCTGGCTCATTTAGTGGGGAAGAGCTGTGAAATATGATATATTTACAATTTGGAATTGCCAGTAATTTAACTTAAAAAAAAGGCAAAGAAAAAACCTATATTTTAGGGTTTTCATTCACTCAAAGTAAGTAAAGATAAAATTAAATTAAAAATTTAAGACAATATTAATTCGACAGATATAATCGATTGAAATCGCTACGAGAGAAAAGAATCCAATCTTTCAGGCATCGAACATGTAGCAGTATTTCTCCCCAGATTTAAGAATATAAACAAGGCGACAGTGGCAACAGGGTAAGTTCGGCAGGTTCTGAAAAGCCGAACCGCCCGAACACGGACAGTCCCCCGAGAAAGCTCAAGCGGCACGTCACGTCGCCCCTTTCTAAATTTGTACGAATCTTTTCGATGTCAATAAACAATTAAATCAGAAAAGTGTTTCAGTGTAAAGTCCCTCACAAACACATAGGTGGCATATCAGTTATAATCATCTGATTTGGATTGTTGACTCTTTCCAATTGAAAATGTTTGGCTGAATATTCTCTATCTTCGAGATTCCATGTTAAGTGGATGTAGCAGTATTTCTCCTCAGATTTAAGAATATAAACAAGGCGACAGTGGCAACAGGGTAAGTTCGACAGGTACTGAAAAGCCGAACCGCCCGAACACGGGCAGTTCCCCGAGAAAGCTCAAGCGGCACGTCACGTCGTCCCTTTCTAAATTTGTATGAATCTTTTCGATGTCAATAAACAATTAAATCAGAAAAGTGTTTCAGTGTAACAAACTAACAAACACATAAGGTGGCATATCAGTTATACTCGTACCAACATTTTGTCGCTTATTCATTCACTCACTGATCTCTTCAATAAGACGAAAAAATCAGCTAATAAATTCGCGTATAGAACGCTACAATACCTTAGTGCAAATTAATAGTTTTTTTTTCTATGTAAATAATACAGATCATGAAATTGATAGCACCGCTCAAGAGCTCCCTTGAACTGAGAGAGAGATGTTCAAGAAGGATCAGCATCACCAACTTCACAGTTAAATGTGACCAAAAAACTACATATTGGCGAATTTTTCATAACATAACGACTCAAAGAAATTGCAATCGTCTCACTTGATCTTAATGAGGTAAGTATAAAGTATTGAGTATGATCGCCGCAACCGCCACGGACGTGTCGGACCACGATGTCGATCAAATTTCGGATAAAAGCAACAACGTGACTTCAAAGGTTTTCAAATGCAGTATCAAATCATTAAAAACTCACGTCTTAAAAAACTGGATATCAATATTTCACGACAGTTGTGTGAAAAGAAGCAGAAATATTAAAATCGGAAACTTACTCTTCAAATGTTATGAGTAAGAAAAAAATGGTAAAGTGAAAAGTAAAAGTGAAGAGGTTAACCAGCTAAAGTTCGAAGTTGAAGAAATATAAACATTTATGGAACATTGTCCTCAACAATTATCTCTATATAGAAAAAACGTCAGGGTTGAAAGTTGAATCTCTTTCAACTATGCGCATGTTGCTGTAAGACTATCAAGTTCGGCATCACAGAATCCGAATATTCAAGCACAGACCACTGAACTCATCGATAGATATGTCAATAACGTATATACGCGATAATCACAACAGAAATAAACGCGTAATTTTCGAACAGTGAGACATAGTAAAAATGACAACTAAAGGAAAGATGATCGTTTAGGACAACCAAATAATCCCAGTCACTGATTTGCAATCGAACCACTCGAAGGAAAACCAGTAATTACATTGGTACTGCAAAGGTAGATGACAAGGAGAGAAATATAGGTTTTTCTGCAGCCGAGAAAAGAGTCTGCCTTCATATAAATCGTACCAATAAACACGTTTCCGAAGGAATGATTCTAGAATATATAAAAAACAACAGGAAATGTCTATCTGCGAAATTGATATCAAGGAACTAGACGGTGTTGTCTAGTCGAAGAAAAGATTTATTGTAACAGCCCTGTTCAGCAAAAAAGACATCTAGCTTCTGGCCAGAAGGAGTAGGCTACAAGAGATCTGCATTCTCAAAACACAAAGAATTCATAAAATAAAGTGTGAACGATCAAATGCAATCTGAAATGAGAGAGAGCTTGCATAAAATATCTATTATGCATCAAAATATCCAACAATCAATCGGTAGTGTTATAGATCAGATGGAAGAAGTCATCAAATCACTCGAAAAAGAGGAATTGGAGGCAATATGTCACACCGAGCATTGGAAGGACAGAGATCAAATTCGAATTTCATTAACATCTGACATTGTCTGACCAAAATGTAAATAGAGGAAATAATTGGGATATCTGCCATCGAAATGAAAATAAAGAAAGATAGCAAAGATTTTTTGGAGACATTTGAATACTGTATTCTCGTGGAGGAAAGCAATTATTGTTGAAGGAGACTTCAATATAGATCTGTTGAACTTGGATAATTAATATACTTCTTCTTTCTCTGACTTACTCAGCTCATATAATATCTAACCATCCATAATGTAACCTACAATATCAATCAAGACTATAGATAATATGGAAACTAATGAAATTCAATATGCAGGAAGAATTATTCAAACAAGAGTCTAATCATAAAACAGCTCAAATAATGACAATTTCCTAAGCAGAAGCCGACCGAAAATATTACCTTATTATTAGATTATCTTCGAAACAAAGAACTGAAAACTTAGTAGAACGACTTAAATCTGTGAATTGGAATATTCTGTCTCAAATTCCAATATATGATTCAAATAACTAACTTTTTACAACTGAATTTGACTTTTTTAATTTTCAAAAGGTTTCTTACTTTTCTCCTTGATAAAGATAGAAGATGTCTATCGAAACGTCGGAAATCATTACATCCACAATAGATGATGGTAATAGCCCAAACAATCATTCAAAACGAGCTCCATCATCAACAATATCTCGTCATCAACTTGAATTTGATTTATCTAAAAAAAATTCACAACACTAAACCAGAGGAACCAGGGCAGAAAACGAACGCATGAACAAAATGCAAAAAAAAAGTTGACAACCTGCACTTATGTATAACAACAAATTCTATTTTTCACAATGCTATTGAGCTGCAAAACAAAAATATGACAACGTAATGAGGGAACGGAAAAACAGAAAACTTTTAGTTCATAAATTCTACAGTCTGAGAATAAAACTAAAAGTTCGTGTTATGCAGTGAAGGCAATCTAGGCCCGAAGAGATAGTACCTTTTTCACTCTGGAAAATATTGACATGTCAGAACGATTTAAGTCATAGTTTATTTATTATTTTATTTTCATTATTGAAAAACAAGAGCAGCTGTGGTGTAGATGGAGTGCCAATGAAAATTATTAAAAGATGCAAAGAACAACTGCTCTAGCCCTTATATTACTCACTGAAACTTGGTTTTTTTCCTGCATAGCAAGAAAGGGTTCTTGTAAAACTGTTATTAAAAAATTTAGAAAGCACTGACGTGAGGTCAGATTGCTTTGGCGCTCTTGTTGAGCTACTTGCGAGTAAATATTCAAACCATAACAAATCTATAAGCACTCTGATCCCGTGAACAATAGTCTTTTCCCGTACTATGGGACAATGTGATGCAAATATGAACGCCTAATGAATGAACAAACCTATATCTCAAATTAAAAATAACTACTCATAATTTTCCCCGAGTTTTTTTCGAAACCCTTCTCTTAAAAACTTATGTCAGTGCTTTTCTGAATTTTGACAACGTATATTATTCCAGCCACCGAGATTGAATTCTATCTCTATGATTTCCTGTTATGAAAAATTTTGATTTATATAACGCCAACTGACACTGATTAATGAGCCTGGCATTTGTCAATCGAATATCGATCTGTGATGGCCATCGTTTAAAGAAAATCATCGGGACGTATGTCATTTCTCTTTTTTATCCTGAGTAAATTAAAAAAATGATCATATCTTCAGATGGAAAAGAGCTACGGCAATGAAATTTGAGGATAAGTAAGATACCGATCACCTCAATATATTCACGAATTTTTAATGAAATCCGAAAAATATTTTATGAGATAGTGAGGATTAAACATTTTATTTTTGGAAATTTTTTAAAAATTTTCTAGCGTGACGATTTCTGCGAAAATTTGCGAGCTCTTTTGTTGCAGCCTCCCTCAACAATATTTCATGTTTCAATTTGATCGGAGTGATATTCTAGTAGTTATTGAGGAAACAAAATTTCAGATGCTCATAACTACTGAACCATCCGACGGATTTGGCCCAATAACGAACATGACCGAGATATTTGGACAATTAACCTATTCTGAAAATATGAAAACTCTAGCTTATTCCTTTTGGATGCTAGAGAGGATACGGCCGGCCTGTCGGACGGCCGGACAGACTCAACTTTCGCCACGAGTTCTTCATCAGGGAGTCGAACCCAATTGATTGAGACCATTTTCGGCTCGATAAAATTACAGACATTCGGGCAAAATGATAGGCACTCTGTTCGGGTGAACAAGAGCGCCAAAAAGAGTAGTCACGACGCACTGGAAAACAATAGACCAATCAGTCTAATCTCAAGTTTATTTAAAATACTCGAATTTCGCAAATAAGCAACTGATGGCTTGTTTTGTTGATTAGAATATTCTGTTCACCTTGCAATATGGTTCCATTGAAGGAAAATAAACACAAACCGCAATTTTTGAGTTTATAAAGAGAACACTGAGGGCCCTGAAAGATTCTGAATTCACCATCGCAGTATCCTTGGATCTTTCTTGAGCGCTTGATACTTTAAACCAGGGGAACATTCTTCGAAAAATGAGTTCGTATGGCATAAAGGGAACCTCAGTTGAATAGTTCATATCATCTCTCTCCTACCGAACTCAAAAAGTTTGTGATCACCGATGGAAAATTAGTCTACTTCAAAAGCCCCCGCTGTTGACTTAGGAGTCCTCAAGGAAGCATTCTAGGACCGATCATCTTCGTGATTCGTATTTGCTGAAACATATTCAATAATTGAGTTCTCATTATTGAAGTATGCTGATGACACAAATGTGTTACTGTAAGCAAAAAATCTATTCGATAAGGCGGCTCATAGATTCTATCATCGCAAAGATAAATGACTGGTTCCTAAAAAATCAGTTGTCCCTGAAGACACAGAAAACAAATGTTATTTTATTCCACACCAGCCATGCAAACTTATAAATGGCTGAACAAATTAAAACAGTGGACTTCGAGCTACCACTGAAGAGATGTAGAATTTTCTTGGGCCTGATAATAGACAGCTATCAAAACTGGAATGACCACATCTCCAAGTTACGCAAAGATCTAGCTCCATCTGATACTCTCTGGGTGTTTTGGGTAGATATCTTGATAAAATGTCCCTGAGAACATTATAATAGGCTTCTTTTGCATCTAACATGAGATATAAATATAGATTGAGTGTTTGAATGTATACAACTGTACACTGGTGACAAATAATCATTATTATTGTTATTATCAATTGTATCTCGTCGGTTAATATCTGGAGTTCAACAAGAACCCTATGGGAATTCTCTATGACAGGACCTTACGAAGGATGTGTGCAGTTCCCAATAGTGCCACATTCTGAAATATATTTGGTTTTCCTGAATGTCATCCTATTCCTTCTTTTATACATCCTAGTGCTTCAATAACAACAGGAATGATTTTTGCCTTAGTTTTGTACATTCTTTTCATTTCTATTTCCAGGTCTTTATATTTCCTTATCTTCTTTGACTCTTTGACCAAAATATTTTCACCTTCCGGGAGAGCTATGTCGATTATTATATTATTATATTTTCGTTCTAGAGATGAGACGCGTCATCGCGTAGATTCTCATTATACAGGGTGGGTATTTGACCACTGCGTTAATTTTAACCATAGATTCTTGACGCCAAAAGAAACATTTTCTTCCTTTAACATTTTTCCAAATTTGGCCCCGTTTAAAAGATATTGGGTGTTGAAATTTCATGTAAAAATTGCATTTTCACCTGTTATATTCAAACGACAATTTCAATTGAAATGATCTCTTGTAGGAGGTTTTTGAAAACAGTCATGCATATTTTGGAATCAATAGGGTTATTCCATTTTTTGTGGGTTTCTCACTACTACTCTACAGATTGGTTAAATTGCATGAAAAACAAATATCCCTTGGACTAAAGGTCCGCATCGTGTACTTCCTAGAATCATTAGTCTTTTCTGCAGATTAACTCATTCTTCATCTTTATCCTAAATTGCACCATTCTTCAGATATTTGAAGTTGAAAGGAATGAATCGATACAATTTTGTCCAAATTTTCTGATTTTCCCAAATACAACTCTGCGCTGAAATGATTCTATAATCAGATTTGTTCAATCTTGCCATATTTTATGTCTTCATGAAATATTTCTACAAAAAGTTGGGGAAATTTCTCCAGTCTATAGTTCCACCACTAAACACTATAAATGAAATTGACCACTGAACAATTTTTGTCTTACATTCACTACGAGGAAAGGTAAAAGTCTTGAAACACTTCTGTTGTTGGAACCTTTTATCCAAAAATCATCCGGTTACATGTTTCGGCTACTCCGCCATTATCAAACCAAGGATTCTAAAAAGGTGGTACTCGTAAGCAAAACAAACATTGTTAAATTGTTGAACATAAAGTGAAAACATGCTATGTTTACAAGTATCATTAGAAATATATACTTATTAAGATGAAATAAATTTTTTGGTGTTTGTTATTAAATTGTAATATGTTCGCTTAAACTTACGATTTCTTTTGTTCCAGTGTCATATGGTAAAATACATAATATTATCTAGTCACAAGGGGTTGAGTCCAAAATATAAAATAAAATAACAACACAATTATACACGTTAAAAGAATAAATAAATAAATAAGAATAAAATTGAATTATTTAAAACGGTAAAGACAAAACTATGAAAAATGACAGACAGATTAAATGACAAAAGACAAACAAACCTTGACAAACTGACCTATGTGGGGACACTCTTCTTCTTACAAACGGTGTTGGCCGGACTCTTGAATGTTCCTAGTGAGGCAGTGGCGTGCCATGGGGTAGTCAATATAAAAGTTTATATGTGTCTTTCACATTGTTGGTTAACATTGTATTCAGTGTTTTGTATTCCGTACTATTAAGATGTTTATAAATTTCCACTTCTTCTAGTATTTCTTGTTTGTAATTGAATTCACAGTGATGAATAAGTTTGGTATTTTCTTCCAGATCAAACTTGTGTTTTTCTTCTCTCAAATGACACCCAAATATTGATTTGTCGTTCGATGCATTTTTGGCGCTGGCTAAATGCTCTTTTGTCCTAGTTCTAATAGACCTGCCACTTCTTCCTACATATAGGCAACATTGCATCCCGGTTCACCACACTCCAATCTGTAAACGCCCGGTTTGTCCAAGTTCTCAATTGGGCTTTTGTTCTTGATGAGAAATTGACGTAATAAATTTTGGGATTTAAATGCTATTCTAGAATCATCTACTTTTCTTATTACATTGGCGATATGAGACACCACCATAGAATGGAATGCAGCAGTATTTCAGGTTTGAACTTATGTTAGTTGCTGCCATTAATGAATCTTGTCCTTCCGTATTTTGTTTTCTTCTTTTCTTCTCAATAAGTTTATCGATAACCTCTGGGTGGTAACCGTTCGACACTGCTAGGTATTTTAGTGTATTCAACTCTACAATATATTCTTCCTGGTCTAAAGGGATCTTAAGTTATCGGTCAATATAATTTTTGTAAGCTGCCATTTATGGCCCATGTAGTGGCATGACGTTGTATTAATTCTTATGGCTGTTTGAGTGGGTTTCCTATATATACTGAATAATAGCCTATTTAAGTGTCTCTTGATAGTGAAAAAGTTAATATTGCCTTCTGACTCGACTTCCAATGTGAAGTGGATGTTCATATGGAGTTTGTTGATCCACTCGTGGAACTCCTGCAATTCCTCCCCTACTGCCAGTCCATGCTATCAAAATATCATCCACATATCTGATCCAGAACAGAATTTTATCTTTAATGGGACAGTTCAGTATAAAAATTAGTTTCTTTTCGAAGTAAGACATAAACAGTTCAGCGAATAGAGGAGAAAGGCAGTTTCCATAGACAGGTTGCTGTGTAAAAATTTCATTTTCAAAATTGAAGAAGTTTTGTTGGAGACACAACTCTGTTAACTGAAAAATACAATCCGCCAGGTTGTCGGATAAGTAGAATTTATCAGTCTATTTTTGAAAATTTGCAACGTTTGTGGGACCGGTACTGATGTAAACAGATTGTTCACATCGAAAGAAGCGAGAATAGTGTTGTCAGGGAGTTGTAAGTCTTTGGTCCTTCTTACAAGTTCTAGGAATTATTGACACTGTATTCTGACTTGAAATTGATGGTGGACGTAGAAGTTTGTTCAGATGTTTTGACAACTTATACGAAAGACTACCACAGAACGAGACGACTGGTCTGATCAGGATGTCCTCCTTGTGGACTTTCGGAAGGCCATATAGTCTAGGAGTGGTGAAAGACATGGGTATTAGTGACCTCCAATTATCGCATAGCAGAGGACCCAATGTTGAAAGTATATTCTTGAACCTTGTATTATATTTGTTAACATATGTTGTCGTTGTCTTTTTGAAATTATTACTGAGAGAAATGTATGCACTTTCTTTATGTATTCATCTTTCTTCAGAATTACCAAGCAATCACCTTTGTCTGCTTTAGAGAAAAACAAGTTGTTTTCTTTTATTTTTTCAGAGATCGTCACGAGACTCCGTCTTAGATCCACAATATACTTAGGTGTTTTGGTTTTAATTTTCCTGAATTTATCCAGGATCGAAATAATGTGGCTACGTAATCAAGTGTGGGTTTATTACTCTAAAGATTTAGGAAGGTCTCCACCGCTACAACCAAGTTTTCAACAATTATTGACCTATTATAAGTTGGAATCGAGAATTTTAAACCCAAATTCAAGAGTTTAGTCTCTGATTCACTAAAATCTGTGTTCGATAGGTTAAGTTAATATATTGAAAAAAAAAAAATTTCATAATTATCAAGACTTCTTCATATTGTAATCAAAACTTATATTTGGTAATTGTAAATCAGACCTGTCATCGTTTTGATATGAAAACTGAAAGCACATTGAAATAAAACCTAAATTCACAAAGAGTTTATGTAATTAAAATCAAGTATGTTCCCGAAAAAGAGGATTGAACTGGACAATTTCGAAAATTACATATCCCCTGTCCTACTCCAAAATTATGGAACACATTTTTTCCACTGGCTCTTATTGTTTTTGATTCATAATTTTTATTGCCTCCCAAGTTAATTTTTGTGTTGGCATTTTTATATAGGTATACACAATTAATTTTTAGGCAATAAATATTTTTGACCAATTTAATGTTTCATTATTTGATGTACTGCAATAGGGCTGTATCAGTAAAACAATACATACTTTTTTCATGAAGTTAGACATAATTATTACTGTCTGAGGGCTTGTTTCATCATAAAATTTTGAAAAGGAGAATTAATAGAACATGTTCAAGGTATGATATAAAAGAGCGCCAAAGTCATCTGACCTCACGTCAGTGTTTCCTAATTTTTTTTCAATAAAATATTCCGAGAGGATCATCACCTGCTTTTATTACCTCAATCTATATATTGAAGGCCTACCTATATTAACACCCTTTTTGCGCTCTTTTTAGCCTTGAGGCAAAGCCCAAAATGTCTGCAATTTTTGTGCAAAACTTCATTTATCTCTTTGAGAAAAATCCATGCTCAAAATAGATTCTGCCCGAGAGAAAATTAACTGTCGAACGGAATAAGCAAGTCATCAGAACCTTTCAGTGTGCAATTGATGAATGAAAATTCTGTAAGTTTTGGGATAGAATCAAGTGATTTTGCAAAGTTAAAGTTGATAGAATTCAGTATTATCGAGATTATTGAATATTTATATTATATAAAGTAAGACTTCAATGGAACTCTGATTGTCCTAGAAAGTCAGTGATATTGTTCAGCAAATTAATGGAAATAGACGTTAAACTTTCACCCATTTCTTAATTTCATCTTTTCGAAGCAGGTAATCTTTTTCAGTAAGCTGTTTCGCTATTGGTGGTTGATTTAAACGCAAAGTAATACGAACACGGATGTCCAAAAACTCGGTAACGTGCATTCAAGCGATAATCTATGGTCATTCGTCTTGGTCATCGAAGGTATGATCAAGGGCTGAACCGCAATGACCAGTAATGACCACTAGAAAGACCGAAATAATGACTAAAGTGACGCTTGAAATTGATTATAATAGCATTTTAATGTTTTTAATTAAAATTTGACATAATTTATGAATAACCATTATTCAATTTTTATGATTTTGTTTACATAATTAAAACAAATACTCTGATTAATAAAACCAAAAATTTACGCATGTTCAGTAATTAATTATAGTCTAAACAGAATAAATTCATATTAATGATTTGGCTAAATTTTTTTATTAAAGAACACCTCGTTGTGTTTTCAGAAGCAAATTTAGGTGATCAAACTCAATTTATTGAAGCAAGTATAATTGCACATCTAAATCTGGGATTACTTGTAATCTATCCAAGTAAATTGTTATTGGGATTCGGTACAGAAAATAATCATCACACAAAGTAACATCACTTCAAAATAGATATTCATAGAGACATCATTACTTGTTGTTGAAGATTTCGAAAAAGATTTCCATATTTTTAAGAGTATGATATCAAGAGAACTCATAGACCTGCTCACTGGTCTCTGTCAAGGAGAAGAAACTTCATAAATATCAGTGTTTGGAAAATCATAGATGATTCTGTCTGGCTTTGAGTAAAAAAAAGCAATGTGACAACCTCATGCCATGAAAGTTTTCATAGAAATGATGGTTTTCATGATTTGGAAATCTTAAGAAAGAAATTACAAATGTATGATGATAACATCCAATAATTCTGAGGTTTTTTTGGAATTTATCTCTAGAAATGGTAGAACAAAAATTTATGTTCATGGTGTTGTTTTTTTTTACCAGAAAAGTGGTATTTTGTATCTTCCTTCTGAATATGGACCTCATCAGATGAAACATGAGTGAGTAAATCATTTTTTCGAGGAAAAATAATGTTTTTAAACAATTCAGATTCAATAGTGGATGCTGTGGAAAGTATTTTTTCGATTGAACTAAACTGGACTACAGAGGGGTATTTGCCCAATGTGAAAACTTAAAATGCTTATAACTTTTTAACGCAGCTGAATATGGAAAAACCGTAATGGAAAAAGTGTTTCATTTGATCTTAAGAATCTATGGTTAAAATTAACGCAGTGGTCAAAGACTCACCCCGTATTTTCTACACCCTCGAAATGAACATAAATTAAATCTACTTTATAGTGCCCACTGGTGTTTATTTGTGATTAGTCCTGGGAGTACGTGTATATTAGACACTTTTGTTAAAAGTTGCGTGCTGCACATCCAAAATATAAACAGTGTTCGTTTCTGAAGCGAAAAAAAGTTATGTAAACATTAAGTGTTCATTGGATACTATCACTCTCGCTTTCGGTGAAATAATTTTGACTGTTGAAATCTGCGTGAGTTCATCGGATATCATCACTGTGAAATGGATTACATCGTTGAGTTCAAGAGGCTTGAAAAGCATTTCGATGATTCCATAGCTGCGTTCAATTAAAGATTGTAGCAACTTGTGAGCGCACCAGACAAGCCTTCGAGTCTGGACGCTCTGAATAAGGATTTTTCCTCTTTCAGAGACCAAGTGTCGTCCTCCATATTTCACATCAAAAAACTTTTCATTAACATTGATAATCGTATGGATGCCCTGAAAAATGAATCAAGAAGAAAGTACATTTTGATACATGGCTTGAAGGAAAAGGAGTATGAGGACCTTAGCCTGCTAATGAGGGGTGTCTTCTTGAATCTCAGACTGGGTAATGGTCCACTTACTGAGGACTGTGTTAAAGATGTACACCGAGTGGGCAAGGCCGGAGGAGAAAAGAGAGGAAGTCCAAGGCCTCTATTAGTTAAATTCAGTAAACATGAATATAAAGATCTAATATGGTCTATGAAGAGTAGATTGAAGGGAACCAGGTCCTTGATCACTGAATTTTTCACCAAACAAAGACAGAACTTGTTTAAGGAGTGCAGAGAGATGTTTGTCCCCGGAAAAGTATGGACACAGAATGGTTCAGTAAATTTGGCTTTGGGTAACCGCAACATTATGATTTTGTCATCACTGCAGATTCCTGACTTGAAACGCTCGGTAGAAGTTGAGGCTGCGTCGACTCTGCAAAGCTCTCAGAGACAAACAAGAAGTACAGGTGAAGATTACTATGTAGTTGAGTGTGAAAGATTTCATTTAGCGTGTGCAATCTGCTTTTTCTCTTGTTTTTTTTTGTTTCGGGTAGTTTGCGGAAGTCTTTTTTCTTCTCTTTTTCAGTGCTCAATAAGCGTTTTTTTTGCTATTTTATTAAATGTCAATGAATGTAACTGCTCCAGATTTTACCCAACCGCCTTCTCCCCAGTCAAATATTTTATTCTTTGATGATGTTGCGGAAGAATTGATTAATCTTGTTGATACTGACTATTCTTCAACTATTACTGACTTTGAGTGTGATGCACTTACTGATATATATCCGAATAACTTACTATCTGCCATATTTGTACACAAAGCTTGATTGCTCACCATTGTGACCTGGTCAAAACTTTTTCGCGCAATAAATATCACCTTATACTTGTCAGTGAGACCTGGCTCAAGAATAGTATTGGATCATCGTTTGTTAGCTTACCTGGATATGTCTTGTTGAGGAATGATAGAGATCTTTGTCGTGGCAGTAGAGTTGCAATTTATGTCAGGGAAAATATCCTTTGCAAATTAATTAAACATTCCTGTTCAGGAACGGTACCTGCATTGGAGTACCATTTTATTGAGATTAATTTTCATAGAAAGTGTTGTTTGGCGTCCTTTATTCCTCTCCAATGCACGACTATTTTGTTGAGTAAGAGTTTGTATTGGAAGAAATTTTTGCTTGTTATTCGGATGTGATCATGATGGGGGACATGAATAATTGCATGATTCAAAATTCTGCCCGTTCGAGGGCAATGAGGAACATATTGGAATCCTATAACTTGAAACTAGTGAATAACATGCCCACTCATCATAGTGCTACCTATGTTACATTACTCGACGTGTTTATAACGTCTATACTCAACAGAGTGGTTTCCAGTGGATAGCAGTATGCCTATCAATTTTCTCGTCATGATCTGGTGTTTGCTGGATTTAAATTAAATCTAAGCCTAGAGTTATGGAATGTCGGACTTTAACTCATACAGTGGATGAGAAAGTGTCTTTTTTAACGGATTAATATTAAAAATATACGATGAATTAGCGCCCCCGAAACTTATCAAAGTAAGACATTCCCCATGCTCCTGGTTAACTGAAGAAATCAAGAATGCAGTGAAGTCTCATGACAGGCTGAATACCTTCTACATCGGGAATTGTACTGAAGTAAATAGGGAATATTATCGTACTGCGAGGAACTCCTGCAATCAGATGTGCAGGAGTGCAAAGAGGGATTATCTCCATGAAAATCTTAAGGGTGCAACACCAAGGAAGGTCTGGCAGACTTTGCGTTTAGTTGGGATGGGCGAGAGGCACAGCTCACCTTCTAGTCTGGAAGCCTGGCTTGCTGAAATCCTAGATACTTGTAAGTTTCGCCTTACTCCATTGCCTGTATAATGTTACCATTTGGCAGCACTGCATCTCCGTCGACAACCTTCCCCCCCTCCACGTTTAACCTCCTACACTTCCCCAGTCCAAATTCCATATATGTCACTAGAAAATCTATTAGTGATATTCAATAGGTGCTGCATTTGTTTTTCGTTTGCAGCATATAGCTTAATGTCATGCACATAGAGAAGGTGGTAAAGGGTAAAGACCGAATTTCTGTTGCCCTTGATTTTAAAGCCGTAACTGGTTTCATTCAACATAGTGGAAAGTGGATTCATAATAATAATATTATTATTATTATATGGCATGATCTTTCCTGGAGCCTCATCTGAAACGGACGCAACCCTAAAAATGACTGAATGGGCTCTCTCAACTATTCAAAAATCCTGCAGGGAAAAATTTCGGAAAAATAAATCTCACACAAATGAAGTTCACGGAAGTCACTATCTACATATTTTAATGCCTTCTATTAGTTTTCAAAATTACTTTGAACATAAAACCACTAGCATATATAACACAAGAAGTACGGAATTGAATTACCCTCCACCGACTTCAACCGAGCTCAATTCCGAGTGCTGCTGGATCGAGTTCTTTAACAGTCACCTAAAATGAGTGGAGAATTGACCCTGAACGGTTCTAAGAATCAGATCTTTCAACTGCTTCTTAGGCTGAAGCAGTATTCAGTGAGTGATTTTTAGCAAATGTAGATTATAAATTCTGACCCTATATCACTTCGAGTATTTGTATTTACTTCACTCTTATTATCTATTCGAAATAAAGACATTTCTATTCTATTTTATTCTTATTCCTTTCTAATCTTCTCTCCGGTTCTTTGATGGATATAAACAGAGCCAAACCGTCTTGCGTAGGGTAGGGACGTGCCATTGACAGCACCGCTCGCTCAGCTACCTGACACAACGCTTAAGTGAAAGTGGCAATACTAAACGAAATCATCAAAAATTTGTGTTATTTTATCGAACATAAAAGTAAATGAAGTGAAATAAAGGATACTAGAGAACTCAATGAAAAATCTAAAAAAGGGAGAAATTGCAAAACCAACGAAAGTGGAATGAAGAAGCTGAAAACGCCAAAGTTCCACACGAAAATTAGGGAAAGGCAGGAAAGCATTCTCAATAAACAGAGAAAAAAAATCTAGTACCGAACTCTCCCAAAAAAAAAAAATTGAAATGGAAGTTGATAACTGCATTACCAGAATAGAGCAAAGATCAAAATATAAATTGAAAAATTCAAACTAGAAAACTTAGAGTAACTGCAGACGAAGCAATCTCGGAACAAACCCATCTGGACCTACCCCAAAGCCATCCACAGTTCCCCATTCTGTGAAAATTCGAAATAAATTCGCGGAACTACCCGAAATTGCGGAAGTAGCAGGGAAAATGAAAAGTACACCACAAAGAAAACTGAAAAACCACATCCAATCGTTGTTAAGGGTATCTTAAGTCCGTAAACGATATGAGGGACACGATTAAATGAAATATTCACTGTCGGGTTTTGTGGCGGATGCGCTAAAAAGTGCTTTCAATACCGACAATAGATTCTACGTCAAAGACACATTTCATTATGCACAGGAAATTAATGACTTCGAGATACCAGATGACCACACTAATATCACTAGACATTGTCAACTTGTTCGGAAATTGAGAAAACAAAAAAATCATCGAAATTCTAAAGCTTAAATGGAACAATATGAGACCGCACACGGGCTTGGACATGAATTCATTTATGGAAATAGTCACTTTTCTTCTTGAAAATAATTACTGCACGTTTCAGGGAGAATTTTATCAACAAATTTTCGGATGCGCGATGGGCTCAAAGTTGCCCCCTCTTCTGGCACAGTATGCTATGGACCATCACTTGGACTCAATCTTACCCAAATCGCCATATACTATTTTATTCGTAAAAAAATTTGTGGACGACATCATGATGATAGTACCAGAAACATTTATTCAACTGACACTTGACTTGTTCAACTCGGCTTGTGCAGATTTACAGTTCACAGTAGAAACAGAAGATCTCCACCACTCAGTACCCTTCCTAGACACTAGAGCATATAGACAAGATAATAAAGTATAATTGAAATGGTATAGAAAAGACACACATTCAGATAAATTTATTCATTTCCACTCGGACCATTGCATAAATGTAAAAATAAACACAATAAACCGTATGGAAAGGAGGATATCAAAAATATGTCATAAATCGTACATAGAAGAAGGATTGAAAAAATTACAACAAATTCTTAAAGAAAATGATTATCCGAACAGTATGATTAAACAATTTCTTTATGCTAATAGTACCACTGAAACCGAACAAACAGAACAACAAAATATAACAACAAATAGAACACATTATGCATCGTATCCAAATGTTACCAACTTGACAGGGAAATTGAAGAATGTGTTCAGAGAGGATAACATCAAATTTGTAGACCAAAATAAAAAATCGGTGAGGTCATTGTACACAAAAATCAAAGACCCCATTTCAACATCCTTCCAAAGTAATGTCGTATACAAAATAAATTGTGAGACTTGCGACAAATGCTATGTAGGACATACCTCCCAATGGGTGAAAAGTAGAGTGACACTGCATAGATCGGACATAAGAAAATACCCAGAGAGATGTGCATTGGCTGCTCATGCGCATAATCTTGACCATCATATGAATTTTGAAGATGTTGAGGTACTCAAAATAGAGAAAAATTATCAAAAAAGATTGATCCATGAGATGATAAACATAACCAAAGAAGATAAAACCATAAACAAGAAGACAACAATTCAAACAAATTAAGCTCTATATACAGTTATTTGTTGGAAATGATAAAAATGGAACCTTTTTATGACGGCCCAGTAGATGAATAAAGATGATCAAGAACACAGAGAAGTGAGAGACTAGTTTTTCTGAAAAGCAAAAACATAACCATAAAAAAATAAAATGACATTGTGTTACCTTAGAGGAGGGTTACTTGATTATAAATTTAAAAATAAGAGCATCAACAAAATGAATTTTTCGAAATTTGAAAATAGACTTAGATGACGTGATTGGTGAAGAATTCTTATGGAATCAAAAATTAACTTTTCATTCTTTTTATTAATTATAACATTTGTGGCAGATGTTATCCATGTGAAACCTCACATTCAGTGAGTTGATTTCATTTTAAAAATTTGTTGTTTATAAATTATATATTATTGTTCTTTTGTAGAAGCCCTGAAGAAGCATTAAATTAATGCGAAAGCTTGGCATAGAATAAAGAGTATTCGAATCATTTACTCCCAAATCCGAGCCTAAAGACCCTTACAATTTATTCCATATATTTATTTTGGCTTTGAAAACAATATAAATAGTGTTACACTTCTTGAAAGTATCAATGATTCCTTTAGTCATTCCAGAAAATACTGTATGTGTGTGAAGTTGGCCCCGCACTTTTTGATTTCCGAAAAAATTTTTGTTGTGCTGAATTGTGCTAGGTTTGTGCTGCTTTGTGCTGTTCGAATTTTCTCGTTATTTCAAGTAGTTTTCGAGATATTTCACTAAATGCATAAAATAGGCCAGCCCCTCACTTTTTGAAAATTTGAGTTTTAACCACTGAGATGAATTGTGCTAGACGTCTACTGAGTTGTGCCGTTCGAATTTTTGAGACGGATCTCTTAATCTTCCAGAAAATGGAAAATCAAAAAAAAAGTTAGCCCCGCACTTTAGTTTTTTCTTATCGGAAATGAGTGTAAAAAGTTGTGCTAGGCTTGTGCTGCGTTGTGCCGAAAAAATTTTCATGGAAATACTTCACATTTTCCGGAAAATCCCGAAAATCCATTACAAGGCTAGCCCCGCACTTTCGTTTTTTTTCAATCGGAATATGTGGAAAAAATTGTGCTACGCGTGTATGAAGTTGTGCCGTTAATATTTGTGAAAAATCGAGTTTTTTTTTCCGAAAAAACTGGAAAATTCGAAAAAAGATAGCCCCGCACTTTCACTTTTTTTCCATAAAAATCATCTCATAGAGTTGTGCTATATTTGTGCTGACTTGTGCTGATAATTTCTTCAGAAAAAACTTCAAGTTTCCTTTTTTAAAGGTGAAAAATCAAAATATCAGTAGACTGAATGATGAATTGTGTGAATGGCAACACTGTTGTGAAGTTAGCCCCGCACTTTTTGATTTTCGATAAAATGTTTGTGGTGCTGAATTGTGCAAGGTTTGTGCTGCTTTGTGCCGTAAAAGTTTTTTTTTCAAATGGTACGATTAATAAGATTTTTCTGTTTTCACTTAATGTCAATTATATTTTTTGTTCTCATTAAATTTTATTTTATTATCTATTTTTTCATTTTTCACAGAAAATATTCAAATCTTCAGAGAGTGAATGTAAGAACTTAGCATTCTGAAGTATTTGTCAACGTAATATTGCTGCCTATGAAGTACTGTTCGGGAGTTTTTATATCTCCCGTTCGAATTGTTGAGATGGATCTCTTAATTTCCCAGAAAATGGAAAATCAAAAAAAAGTTAGCCCCGCACTTGTTGTAAATTTGTAAATTTTTTAAACTCGATTTTCCGGTATATCAGAGTTTTTTTCGAGGAAGTTCGAAAAGCACAAATCAGTGTATTCACTGTTGAATGAGATTCAGTTATCAAATGACCGTTAAACGGAAAGAAAAAATGAAAATTTACATTATTCGCTTTTACTCACTTAGTGGAATATCTTATTAATCGTACCATTTGAAAAAAAAACTTTTACGGCACAAAGCAGCACAAACCTTGCACAATTCAGCACCACAAACATTTTATCGAAAATCAAAAAGTGCGGGCCTAACTTCACAACAGTGTTGCCATTCACACAATTCATCATTCAACTACTGATATTTTGATTTTTCACCGTTTAAAAAGACAACTTGAAGTTTTTTCTGAAAAAATTATCAGCACAAGTCAGCACAAATGTAGCACAACTCTATGAGATGATTTTTATGGAAAAAAAGTGAAACTGCGGAGCTATCTTTTTTCGAATTTTCCAGTTTTTTCGGAAAAAAAACACGATTTTTCAAAAATATTAACGGCACAACTTCATACACGCGTAGTACAATTTTTTCCACATATTCCGATTGAAAAAAACTGAAAATTTTTACGGCACAACGCAGCACAAGCCTAGCACAACTTTTCACACTCATTTCCGATAAGAAAAAACAAAAGTGCGGGGCTAACTTTTTCTTTGCTTTTCCATTTCCTGGGAAATTAAGAGATCCATCTCAAAAATTCGAACGGCACAACTCAGTATACGTCTAGCACAATTCATTTCAGTGGTTAAAACTCAAATTTTCAAAAAGTGCGGGGCTGGCCTATTTTATGCATTTAGTGAAATATCTCGAAAACTACTTGAAATAACGAGAAAATTCAAACAGCACAAAGCAGCACAAACCTAGCATAATTTAGCACATTAAAAAATTTTTCGAGAATCAAAAAGTGCGGGGTCAACTTCACACATAAACACTGTTTTCTTTTACGAATATGAGAGAATTTCTCATTCTTATCATCAACAACATCAAACAATTCAAAAAACTACAGAAAAATCAATCAAAAGTTAAATAGAATACGACACATGTGTTTCGAGATTTGTGTATAACACTGCTCTTTCATCAGGCAGAAGACTCTTCAAGTTACATCGAACCATTGGCCTTCAAACTTCCGACAACTCAACTGTTCGATATAACTTGATGAAGTCTTCTAACCACAGATGAGAGCTAATTTTTCATTTAGTTTTCGTAGTCTGTCTATTAGACATTTAGTAAAGTTGAAAATTTTCTGAAATGCCAGCTTTTGTCAAAGCTAATCTTCTCCTTGAATACTACAGAAGATGTCTCTTGAAACGTTGGGAAGAAGAATAATAAAAGATGATGGTTAGTGCTCAAATAATAATTCTATACGAGTTCCATCATCAATAATTTCTCGTCAACAACATGTGTGATAAGTGCCTATTTTTATCTAGCTTTTGTACAAACTAATTTTTTCTTGAAAACGACCGAAGATGTCTGTAGAATCGTTGAAAGTAGAACAATAATGGATGATGGTTATTGTCCAAATAATAATTCAATATTGGAGCATCTACCATTTACGTGCAAAAACGCTTTGCATTTACCGCACTGAATACCCGGAGACTTTCGGTTTAGGAAAGTTGTACAATTTTCACTAGTTCACTAGAAGGCATGGTGTTTAGCTCAACTGGACCCTGAAACTGATTTTCAAGACATATAATGGTATAATTATAATGCTTTCAAATATAACTTGTTTTTTTGGATAAAACTTGGAAAAATGAAGAGAGCATAACTCAGAGACCGGCATATACAAGTTTCTCACAATTTCAATGATACTATCCAATTCTGAGAATTATTATGCAGAAAATGAAAGAACTCCATGAACAAATGAATATTTTGAAAATATAACAGAATTTTGTTTACGCTAGTTAATTGTAGCTATTTTTTTTTGCAGAAAGTTGATGACATCAATATCAAGGAAAATGCAAACAGTACTGCCATGCAGAATTTCGAAGTGAGATTCAGAAGGCTACAGGAAGATACTCAAAACATCATCGATCAACTCATCGAAATACAGAAGATTATTTTGAAAAACAATGCTCCTGTAGCAGTTTCCACCGGCGGAGTAGAACCCGGAAATCCATCGATAGATGATTACAAGAAAGCAACTGAAGGTCTTATTCCGGACGTTACTCCACCGAGTTTTCTGAGGAAAAGGATGATGATTCGATCGTTGACGGAAGTGAGACCAGACGCATATATATTCGATAATGGAGAACACATCGAGTACAGGAATACGAAGGAAGAGAAGGAGGCGCTAAGCGAGCAACAAAAAATTGAAGGATTCCCTGATATGAGTGAGTTGTACTACCGTTTTTATTGTTATGCTTCAAAATTGATTCGAAAAAAATTTCGTGTCACATAAAATTGAAAAGTCAAAAACACTCATTATGGTAAAATCCCATTCAATGACAAAAAAAAAATGCAGATGAGAGCTTTCTGGAATATGGCAGACCAACAATTCAGTCAAGACTGGTTATGTTCTGAAGAATTTGTGCGCATTTGTTCTAAAGTATTTCCAAACTGTAATTATAAATGAAACTGCCACAATCAATGTAAAAGAATCAACTAATCTTTTTTGTTTAATTCGAAATAACTAGTCACAGTTTTTTCTTAATAATGTTTGAAGCCCAACCTTGACTTAGGTCTACTCCATCGTGGCTCAAATGGAAATTGATATTTCTTACAGTAAGCTCTCGTCCTTTGAAATGTCTTGTCAACAATTGACAACTCATAGATAGAAATTTCCAGTAGTTTTATGAGTTTTCTTTCAATATACATTCTTAGCTTCATCCTATATTTTTCTGTGATTTCATTAACTATTCATTCATCTATTTGTGAGTTTCGTTAATGAGGATGGATTTTCAAAACATGTAAGATATACCCAAGCTTCATATATGCACAATTTTCTGTGGGGATCTAACGAATACCTTCTGAGTGGTCGGATAAAAAAAAAAAAAATTCAGAATTTAATATGAATTTTTTAGCCTGACGAAATTTGGTAGGCTCCTTTGTGTCGAAATTATATCAACCATTTCAACAGACCGACTCAGCAGTAATATAAATCTCCACTTCTTTTATGAAACAATATTCCTAAGATTTCAGCATACAGTACAGGGTGTCTCAAGTTCGAGTGTCTATTAGACGTTTCTGGAGAACTAGACATATTTGAAATCTGAAAATTGGGATTATGATATTGTTTGGAGTTCTCTACAGAGCTAAAATATTTTCGAAGCCCAAAAACTTCCGGTTATACTGGGAGTGAAAATAAATTCGACGGAAAAATTTTTTTCAAGTTGTTTTCCATTCCTGGTATGAACGAGTATTCAATAGTGAATACATTTCTGTTAAAACCATTGTATTAAATCGAATAGTTTTCAAAATATCCAAAAAAATCTGAAAATTTCCGGTTATACTGGGAGTGAAAATAAATTCGACGAAAAATTTTTTTCAAGTTGTTTTCCATTCCTGGTATGAACGAGTATTCAATAGTGAATACATTTCTGTTAAAACCATTGTATTAAATCGAATAGTTTTCAAAATATCCAAAAAAATGTGGAAAAAAAGTCAAATAAGTTCAGTCAGTAAGATGTTCATTATTCTTTTTTTTAAATATCCTGAGCGTAAACCGTTTTTACAACATCGAAGAGGAAGGATGTGAAAAGGTCATGCATCTTTTGGATTTCAAAAATATCATTACGGGGTGTTTCAAATTTTGTGTTGAAAATTGTGATCTTAAATTGGCCATAACTTCTGTTTTTCAAATTAGAACCCTATTTTTTTATAATTTTGTTGCATTCTGCGGTCAAAAATAATGATAGTTTTCTCACATGATTATGCTCCTAAATTCAATAATTTCTGAGTTATTTGAGATTTTCTGGATTTATGTAGTACGTAGAGTCAAATTCATAAGAATATTCTGTGAGCATAGAAGATGAATCATCCCATTTATAATTCACAAGTGTCAGATAGGTCTTATTGTTAATCATTATGAAATTTTTTGGAGTTCACAAAATGAATCGTTTCTATTCTAATAATGAGATTTTGGATTTATTTCTTATATATTTTTTTCAATTGTATACGCAATACACATTCAAATGCACTTAATGATATTGTTTATTTCAAATGGTGGATGACACAAAATGTTGAGTATCCAATGAGAAGTATTCCCATTTTTTTTTACAATTTCTGAAAAGATGTTTCAAAGTTTCTAAATTTTGGAATGTAAGAGCCCCTAAAGAATACAAAAAAAAGGGCAGTTGATGAAATTAATATTTCGACTTATTTCGAAGCGAATGAGAATTCATCTCTTCAATAGGAAACACATTAAATAGATTCGCTACTTCAGTACAACGAATTATGATTATGAATAAATTATGATTATAAAAATAAAAATACGTTTCAAAACTCAAATTAACAAAATAAATGATCAGATAAGATTCTCAATATGGTAACCATTTTTTTTTCTTTCGAATACGTCTTGAAACACCTCGGTTAGTCGCTCGCTCAATTTCCTCTCCCTTTAGTGAGTGGAAAGCATCCTCCACGCGCCGTATCAAATCTGCTTTGCTTTCAATAGGAGATTCATAGACTATGTTTTTTATTTTACCCCATAAATAAAAATCTAAGGGAGTAAGATCGGGAGATCCTGGGGACCAAAATAGTGATGAACGGCGTCCGATCCACCGATTACCGAACATTGCATTCAGTTCTTCAGACACCTCGTGCGAACTATGTGCCGGAGCCCCATCCAATTGATAATATGCGGTAGTCGACATACTTAACGGCAGTTCATCCTAAAACTCAGAAACAACATTTCTCAGGATTTCCAAAAATTTTTCTGTATTCAAATTTTCTTCATAAATGTAGTACCGCATTTTATTGTTCATCAAAAGAGCAAACACATTGAAACTAACTTTGTTCTGGGGGTTTCTTTGTCTTTTTCTATGAGGATTTTCACTTCTCCAAATGCGGCAACGCTTTCTATTGAATAGTCCTTCATTATTGAATCTTGCTTCGTCTGTCCAAATGATCTTTTTCAAAAAATGTTCATCATTTTCAAGTTTTTCTAATATTCCTCTACAGAAATTCAACCTTTTTATGTAGTCACCTGGTTCTAATGCATGAACTTTCCCATATTTGTAGTCAGGCATGTTATGTTTTTTCAAAATTCGGTGCACTGAATTTCTGTCTAAATCAATTTCATGAGCTGTACTTCGAATAGATGCATTTTCATTCGCTTCGAAATAAGTCAAAACATCAACTACCCTTCTGTTGTATTCTTTAGGGGCTTTTACACATCCAAAACTTTGAAAGTTTGAAACATATTTTCTAAAGATCTTCTCCGTCA
The DNA here is from genome assembly GCA_030674115.1 of Micraspis discolor. Classification (NCBI taxonomy): domain Eukaryota; kingdom Metazoa; phylum Arthropoda; class Insecta; order Coleoptera; family Coccinellidae; genus Micraspis; species Micraspis discolor. The sequence continues at coordinate 102,647 of JARTUT010000037.1, forward strand.
AGGAAGGTAAATGGGTATACTTCTCGTTAAAGGCCTTTCAGGTTCTACTAATAATTCTGTCACATTCACCATGTATATAAAATAGATCCAGAATTTCGTAATTAGAATAACGGTTCATTTTGTTAAATCGAGAAATGAAGATAACGAATAACAATAACACCTGACACTTGTGAATTATTAACAGATAATTTATCTTCTATGGGTACAGAGTGTTCCCATGGTTTCGAAAGAATATTCATTTAATTATTTTAGATGCAATTAATTTTACTCTACGTACACCATAAATCCAGAAAATCTCATATAACTCAGAAATTATTGAATCTAGGAGCATAATCATGTGAAAAAACTATCATTATTTTTGACCGCAGAATCCAACAAAATTATAAAAAAATAGGGTTCTGATTTGAAAAACAGAAGTTATGGCCAATTTAAGTTCACAATTTTCAACACAAAATTTGAAACACCCTGTGAAGATATTTTTGAAATCCAAAAGATGCATGACCTTTTTACATCCTTCCTCTTGGATGTTGTAAAAACGGTTTACGATCAGGATATTTAAAATAAGAATAATGAACATATTACTGACTGAACATATTTGACTTTTTTTCCAGTTTTTTTGGATATTTTGAAAACTATTCGATTTAATACAATGGTTTTAACAGAAATGTATTCACTATTGAATACTCGTTCATACCAGGAATGGAAAACTTGAAATAAATTCTTTCGTCGAATTTATTTTAACACCCTGTATACCCGGAAGTTTTTGTGCTTCGAAAATATTTTAGCTCTGTAGAGAACTTCGAACCATATCATTATCCCAATTTTCAGATTTCAAATATGTCTAGTTCTCCAGAAACGTCTAATAGGCACTCGAACTTGAGACACCCTGTATATGGTACGTCACGAAACAGATACTCGAATGCTTGATCTTCAAATTTGATTGGAAACTATGTCCATCAGAGTAAATCTTGAGATTGATTTCGTATAGAATAGAAATATTTCTTGAAAACGAAAACGTGTTTAAATATCGAATATATATTGTATTGTTCCTTCATTATTAATTAGGTTTACTTGTGAATAAGGGCACATTAATAAATATTCTTGTGCGCTTCTTCTAGTAGAACATAGTACTATCTTTTTGCTTAAATGTTTGTGATTTTTGAATTAACAGCCGAAAATGATCTCGATATCGATTGGGTTTGACTTCCTGATGATAAATCTAGGGACAATATTGAGTATGTCTATCCGGCCGGCCAACTACTGTAACTTCTTCTTTTTCTTCTTCTTAACGGGTTGATCCATAATAATCTAGAATTTACAAATGCAGAAAAGTTGCAGTATTTATTGGGAAGCTAACAAAGGAGTGCTCTAAAAATTTGTAGCTCTACAACAACAATTCCGGATAATTATCCTATTATATGGATGTTATTGGATGATAAACATCAAAATAAAAAATATTCAACCAGTTCGCACTTGGAACAATTACTGAATTTCCGACCTTTGCAGAATGGTACTTCTTCACTTGTTTTTTCTTTGAAAAAGTTTGATTGCAACTTGGAAAAGTTTGATCTTCAAAATATGTTTCATTCATATTTGATGACGAGATATTGTTGATGATGGAGCTCGTATTGAATGATTATTTGGGCTATTACCATCATCTATTGTGGATGTAATGTTTTCCGACGTTTCGATAGACATCTTCTATCTTTATCAAGGAGGAAAAGTAAAAACCTTTCGAAAATTATCAATCTCAAAAAGTCAATATGACAGAAGTCATGAAAGAAAAATGAACAATGTTATATACTCATCTGTGATATGATGATCTTTTTAAGTTGGATCGAACTATCGGCGTCCAAACTTCTGGCAGATCTATAGATGGAGCACTTATGGAATCTGGTGTTATTTTCATAAATGCTGCTTCTTTGATTTTTCTTCTTGCAAGTTTTTCTTCTTTGGATATTATTGATGCTTCATCCCACTTTATACGATGATTCTCATCTACAGCATGTTGGACTAACCTGGATTTGTCGCTGTCTAGTACTCGTAGAAGCTTCTGATGTTCTTTTATTCGTACATTCAGAGGGCGTTTAGTTTCTCCGATGTAAGATCTTCCGCACTCGCAAGGTAATTCATAAATGCAGTTCTTTGTCCTTTGTGTCTCATTATTAGGCTTAACTTTTGTAAGTTTAGCTCTGATAGTGTCTTGAGTTTTGAATGCAGTCGTTATGTTGTATCTATTTCCAATTCTTCTCATTTTCTCCGACAAACCTTTTTTACATATGGAATTACGGTTTTAATGGTCTGATTTATATCTGTTGGTTCAGGTTGACCTTCTCTTGTTCGTTTAGCTTTTTCTAATATCTTTTGGGGTAGCCATTGCTTCTAAGAGTTTTCGAGATGTTATTTATTTCTTCATTTTGGTCTTCTTCAGTGCAACAAATATTTATTGCTCTATCAAATAAACATTTTGCTACTCCCAATTTAGTGTTTAGTTGGTGGTTTGACTCAAAATGTAGATATTGTCCTGCGTTCGTTGGCTTTTTATACACAGTGGTTCTTGGGATTCCATTTTGTTTATGTACGAGTACATCTGAGAATGGAAGTTGTCTGTCCTTCTCGATATCAATTGTGAATTTAATTGATTCCTCTTGATTGTTTAGATATTGAAGGAATCCATCTATAGTGTCTCTTCCATGTTGCCAAATAATGAAAGTATCATCTACATATCTTTTCCACAGTTTGGGTTTGAGTACATATTTTTCTAATGCCTTCTGTTCGAAATTTTCCATATATAAATCAGCTAAAATTGGTGATAGTGGTGAACCCATGGCTATTCCGAATTCTTGTTGATAAAAGATGTCTTCGAATTGGAAATATGTTGTTTCAATACAAAGAGAAAGCATTTCCATAATTGCATTGACGCTTAGTGTATGTAGTTCTTTCACTAAGAGTTTGATCTTCTTCAAGCTTTTTCCTAACTATGATAAGTGTTTTATCTGTCGGAATATTAGTGAATAAACTGGTGATGTCGAAGCTGACCATAACGTCTTCTTCCATGATTTCTTGATGTTTCATTATTTCTATGAAATGTTTCGTGTTTCTTATCATCGATGTTGAATTACTTTTTAATGGCGATATAATTTTCAGCAGAAATTTAGCCAATTGGTGGCATGCTGAATTTCTTGAACTCACAATTGGTCTTAGAGGAATATTTGCTTTGTGTATTTTTGGTAGACCATATAAATGTGGTGGTTTACTGAAGTGAGGTGTAAGTCAAGCCCTTATGAGAGAAAGACTGAATCAACATCGATTCAACAAAGCCAAATTACTTACAACATGCGAGAACCTTAGATGTAGCATTCAATCAAAAACTAATGCTGAAGATTATGAAAATATTCTGGGAGCTATTAAACATAGCTATGAAAGAATATATGAACAACAAAAACAAGTCCAAAAAAGGAAAATGGAGAAACTTATGAAGGAGTCCAGAAAATATGAACCCTTAGATCATTCAAAAACCGTGATCAATTTATCTAATAAGAACTTAAGTGATGATCAGATATCTCTCCTCAACAAGGGTCTCAAGTTCTCTATAGCGCCTAAGACGATACCAAAAATTGAAATCATGTTGGCGGCAGAAGAAACTGCACAGAAAATTCGAGAACCTGAAAAAGCCGAAGAGTACAGATGGAAAATCAGAACCTTGTTAGACAGGAATAACAAAACACCTTTACCCAATATAAATAAAGCTGAACAGAGGGCATTAAAAGATCTTAAATCGGATAGTTCCATGAAGATACTTCCAGCAGACAAAGGAAACGCCACTGTAATTCTAGATGTTGGCTCTTATAATCAAAAAAATCAATGAATTATTAGAAGCAGGAAAATATAAAAGACTAAAAAAGGACCCTACCACCACAGTTGAAAACAAGATTTACAAAATCCTTTATAAATATAGAAATGAATTTCCAGATCAATTCGTTAGATCAAGACTTACACCTCACTTCAGTAAACCACCACATTTATATGGTCTACCAAAAATACACAAAGCAAATATTCCTCTAAGACCAATTGTGAGTTCAAGAAATTCAGCATGCCACCAATTGGCTAAATTTCTGCTGAAAATTATATCGCCATTAAAAAGTAATTCAACATCGATGATAAGAAATACGAAACATTTCATAGAAATAATGAAACATCAAGAAATCATGGAAGAAGACGTTATGGTCAGCTTCGACATCACCAGTTTATTCACTAATATTCCGACAGATAAAACACTTATCATAGTTAGGAAAAAGCTTGAAGAAGATCAAACTCTTAGTGAAAGAACTACACTAAGCGTCAATGCAATTATGGAAATGCTTTCTCTTTGTATTGAAACAACATATTTCAATTCGAAGACATCTTTTATCAACAAGAATTCGGAATGGCCATGGGTTCACCACTATCACCAATTTTAGCTGATTTATATATGGAAATTTTCGAACAGAAGGCATTAGAAAATATGTACTCAAACCCAAACTGTGGAAAAGATATGTAGATGATACTTTCATTATTTGGCAACATGGAAGAGACACTATAGATGGATTCCTTCAATATCTAAACAATCAAGTGGAATCAATTAAATTCACAATTGAAATCGAGAAGGACAGACAACTTCCATTCTTAGATGTACTCGTACATAAACAAAATGGAATCCCAAGAACCACTGTGTATAGAAAGCCAACGAACACAGGACAATATCTACATTTTGAGTCAAACCACCAACTGAACACTAAATTGGGAGTAGCAAAATGTTTATTTGATAGAGCAATAAATATTTGTTGCACTGAAGAAGACCAAAATGAAGAAAAAATAACATCTCGAAAACTCTTAGAAGCAATGGCTACCCCAAAAAGATATTAGAAAAAGCTAAACGAACAAGAGAAAGTCAACCTGAACCAACAGATATAAATCAGACCATTAAAACCGTAATTCCATATGTAAAAAGGTTTGTCGGAGAAAATGAGAAGAATTGGAAATAGATACAACATAACGACTGCATTCAAAACTCAAGACACTATCAGAGCTAAACTTACAAAAGTTAAGCCTAATAATGAGACACAAAGGACAAAGAACTGCATTTATGAATTACCTTGCGAGTGCGGAAGATCTTACATCGGAGAAACTAAACGCCCTCTGAATGTACGAATAAAAGAACATCAGAAGCTTCTACGAGTACTAGACAGCGACAAATCCAGGTTAGTCCAACATGCCGTAGATGAGAATCATCGTATAAAGTGGGATGAAGCATCAATAATATCCAAAGAAGAAAAACTTGCAAGAAGAAAAATCAAAGAAGCAGCATTTATGAAAATAACACCAGATTCCATAAGTGCTCCATCTATAGATCTGCCAGAAGTTTGGACGCCGATAGTTCGATCCAACTTAAAAAGATCATCATATCACAGATGAGTATATAACATTGTTCATTTTTCTTTCATGACTTCTGTCATATTGACTTTTTGAAGATTGATAATTTTCGAAAGGTTTTTTACTTTTCCTCCTTGATAAAGATAGAAGATGTCTATCGAAACGTCGGAAAACATTACATCCACAATAGATGATGGTAATAGCCCAAATAATCATTCAATATTTCATTCATATCTCCGCGAGCAGTTGTTCTCTGTTCAACATTGTCGCCTTCTGTTTTCGCCAGATGCCGTACTCAACAATTCAATATTATAAATGGCTCCTAATGACTCTGAGAAATCTACTTCAGTAGGATAAAAAAAGGATGAATATTCATCAGATGGTCAGGGTCGGATTATGTTAAAATAGGTTAGTTTAAGTAATTAAGAATAAGTTGGGTAGGTTAAGATAGTGATAGGTTTGGATAGGATCAGGGTTATCTTAGGTAATAGATTGGAATAGTTGTATCTACATATATATTATTTGAGAGCGGTTTACTGCGCACTTAGAAAAATTACAGGTAATTTTTTTTAAAAGAGGGGGTAGTGTAGCATTCATAAATGACATCAGAAGTTGAAGTTATGGTATATTTTAAAATATTAGAATATTGTTAATAACACCATCTACTTTTCAATTTTCAAAATATAATTCTGTTTCTGCCAGATGCCGTACTTAACAATTCAATATTAAAATTTAATAACTTCAGAGATTTCACTTCCAATTTCGATTTGACTTAGAGTAGAACCTGTTTAAGGGATTAGTTGTATTATCGCTCTTTTTGAATACTTCCTATCTTCAGTTGAGTCGAGATTACGATAAATATTGTTGCGTTTTTCCTCAGCAAATTAGAAAAACACTACAAGTCTTCTTTAAACTAATTTATATTCACACTTAACTAACAATAATCAATAATTTATGTACACAATTTATCTACAGAATTTCACTAGGAACACCTGTTTATTCGTCGGCAAGTTCTATTCATGAATGAATCCATGAATCGGTTTCAGTCATTTATATCCGGCGCTGTTTTTCTAGAAGTTACCAGAAAGATGCTTCACATTCCAGAACAATTCGTAGCGGCCTCTTTAAATGGCCATAAATATGCCACCATTAATCGTTTTCATGTGACAGCTTTATGGCGAGCGGTCCCTTTCATGTTCTTAATCCCTTTGTCGGCGCATGAAGCGGAACTCCTCTGTTGACATAGTAGTAATTAGACGGTTCATATTCGGTTTTGTTACATTGCTCCCTCTTTAAAAGAACGTTCGGTCCCCGAACTTTTCCTTCATGACTGAATCTGCAAGCGCTCCCATTTCTGCAGAACCCATGTTGATCGAAATAGCAGGATACCGTTTTCTTTACGGGACCGCCTTTCGGGTTGAAACTACAAACCCGTATTCGGACATTGGTATTCTGGAAAACTACCTCCAGCATGTTACGAACTACTCTCCAGGTTAGACGATCCAGTCCACAACCCAGCTTGGGAATTGCAAGCTTGTTCACACCTACTCTAGCCAGCTCGTCTCTAAGGTTCATCAAGGTGCTCCACATGGCTTGGTAAGTTGGTTTTCCATAAGATTTTTCCTGTGTTACCATGTAGAAGAGGTAACGAGGTCCATCGGTCAACTTCAGGATTCGGTTGAGAGAAGGTTGTTGTCCCATGAGGTCTGTTAGACGACCAAATTTCTTCTTGAAGAGGAAAGCTATCCCTTTGGACATGTTGAGATCTTCAGCTACACAGTGCGCCAATGAGTAGTCTACCGGTACCGTAAACAGATCTTGTTGCTCCTCGGTTGTGATCCCGAACCTCGCTTTTCCGGTTTCTCCATAATTTGCCATGAACTGATTAAAGCTCAATTCCTTTTGATCTGGGGTCTGAGTTGTAGTCCTTCCCACTCCCGCCTCGTCCTGAGCGTTATGATCGGCCTCACACCTTGCCAGGCGATTCACATGAACTACACGTTTCTTTCCTCTTGGCAATTTTTGGATGCGGTAGACTACGTCGTTGATCCTCTTCACAACCTTATATGGTCCTTCCCAATCCTTCTGTAACTTTGGGGATAGCCCTCTTCTCCTCTGGGGGTTGAACAACCATACTAAATCTCCTACCTCGTATCCACCTTCTGCTGCCTTGATGTCGTAACGAGTCTTCATGCAATCACTTGCAATTTGCAGGTTTTTCCGGACCCTCATGGATGTAGTGCAATCTCCCCTTCAGATTGCTCACGTAATCCTCTCCCGCAATATCCGTTCCAGGGGTACACCCAAACTCCAGGTCACAAGGGAGTCTCATCTCTCGACCGAACATGATACATGCTGGGGTTTCCCCTGTCGATTCCTGCACGGGTGATCTATAGGCCATGGTGAATAGATGCAGGTACCTATCCCAATCTCTCTGGAGATCGGAGACAACCTTGGCCAAGTATTTTCCCACAGTCCTATTCATTCTCTCGACCATACCGTCTGACTGTGGGTGGAGAGCAGTTGTTCTGGTCTTCTTGATCCCTAGTAACTCGCATAGGGTCTGGAACAAGCTGGACTCGAAGTTTCGTCCCTGATCCGAATGAAGCTCCATAGGCATGCAACTGTTTAGGCTTCCTAATTCGGAATGGCGCAAGCCACCACCCATTTGGAGAAGTAGTCCATAGCAACAAGGATGTACTTGTTTCCATCATCAGTTGCTGGAAACGGACCAGCTATATCTATTGCTACGCTTTCCATTGGGCTACCAACGTTATACTGTTTCATAGGGGCTCTACGACTTCCTCTTGGGCCATTCACCGAAGCACACAGTCCGCATTTTCTGCACCAGTCCTTGACGTCCGCCTTGCAATTAACCCAGTAGAAACGCTCTCGAACCTTTTCTAGGGTCTTCTTGATGCCGAAATGGCCGCCGGAGGTCTCATCATGTAACTTCTGCAATACATCTTGTATTCTACTCCTAGGGACTACAACTTGGTTTCTGGATCCGGTACCTTCTTCATTCTCAAGGGTCCTCTTCAGCAACACATCCTCTATTAGGAGGGAGTCCTATTGTGCCCAATATGATTTGACCCTTGAATTCATCTGACACAGTTCTCCCCATCCAGGCCTACGACCATCCGCTTTCCATCTTAAAATCAGTTTCAGCTCTGGGTCGTTCTCTTGGTCTTGTCTCAGTTGGTCTGGCAGCCAATTCTCATCAGTTATAGTGGTTCTTCGGCAACATTCCTTGTCCTCCAGTTTTCTACAGTGCTTGCAGTCTATAGGGCACGGTCTTCTAGACATAGCCGTCAGCGTTTCCATGGGACTTTCCTGCACGATGCTCCATAGTGAAATTGTACTCTTGAAGTCTTTCGATCCATCGCGCCACTTGACCTTCCGGATTCTTGAATTGAAGAAGCCATTTCAACGCTGCATGGTCTGTTCTCAGAAGAAATTCTCTTCCGTAGAGATATTTATAGAAGTGCTCCATGGACTTGACTGCAGCAAGCAGCTCTCTTCTCGTTACGCAGTAGTTACGTTCCGGTTTCGACAAGACTTTGCTGAAGTACCCTATAACTTTTTCTTTGCCATCCTGAATTTGGGACAATATACCACCTATTGCCATGTTACTCGCATCCGTGTCCAATATGAACCTTCCTTTCATCTGGGGGTAACTCAGGATGGGGGCCGACGTAAGAGCACCTTTCAATCGAGTAAAGGCTTCTTCACACTCTACATCCCATACGAAGTCCTTTCCCTCTTTAGTCAGTTTTGTTAAAGGCTTCGCAATATTGGCAAATCCTAGCACGAATTTCCTATAGTGAGTGCACAGCCCAAGAAAGCTTCTGACTTGGTGTTTGTCTTGCGGTGTTGGCCATTCGCGTACGACTCGGATCTTATCTGGATCAGCACTTACTCCAGTTTCAGATACTACATGTCCCAAGTACTTCACTTCCTTCTTGAACAGGTGACACTTTTTCGGCCTTAGCTTCAGATTTGCAGTGCGCAGCCTCTCAAGTACATCTCTCATGTTTCCCAGATGTTCGTGGAATGTACGGCCAAAAACAAAAACATCGTCCAAATATACAAGACACATCTTCCAAGACAACCCTCGTAGAATGGTCTCCATCAGACGCTTGAAAGTTGCAGGTGCGTTGCAAAGGCCGAATGGCATCACATTGAACTGCCATAATCCGGTTCCAATAGTGAAAGCAGTCTTCTCTTTGTCCTTGGGATCCAATTCAACCTGCCAGTAACCACTCTTCAGATCGAGGGTGGAAAACCATTTCGAGCCTGAGAGTGTATCTAGGGTGACGTCAATTCTTGGGATAGGATAGCAATCTTTTTTCGTGACTTCGTTCAGGCGACGGTACTCAACACAGAATCTAGTGTTGCCATCTTTCTTTCTGATCAGAACTACAGGAGATGACCAAGGACTGTCCGAGGGTTCTATTATGCCTTGATCATGCATGTCCTTGATGATTCTCTCGGCCTCATCTCTCTTGGCAATGGGAAGTCTTCGCGGATATTGGCGAATAGGTCCTGAATTTCCGGTATTGATTGGGTGCTTCACGACATTAGTTCTTCCCAGCTGGTCATCATCCATGGCAAATACATCACTATATTCGGTGATCAATTTTCTTACTTCCTTGATATATTCTGGTTCTAGGTTGTTGCAGGATGATGTCAGCATTTCGACCAATTCGTGTGACACCTTGTTCTTCTTGGGAATGCTCTTCTGTTCGTCTTGACTACCGCCTGTCACTCACGATACTGAGCAGCATTCTCCTATTACAGTGTCTTTCTTCAGATTTACTGGATACATGTTCGTGTTCAGTATCCTCACGGGTACTTCCTGTTTCTCCCTCACCAACGTCTTCCCGGTGAGTATTCCTTTGGCTGGGATACCGGTGGCTGGCTCGATGAGTCTAACGTGACCACTGCGAAGATTCTTGTCTAAATACCCGCTCACCAAGGTTTCCGCCAGGCCAGGCACGGTGATATCTTCAGCGAGTAAGACTCTACTTACAGCGTCTTCCTTTCCTAGGAATGGAATTTCAAGGTTTCCAATTCTCAGGATGTCGTTCCTCATATCCATCTCGAAACCCTGTCCCTTAATCACATCCATTCCTAGGATGACTTCCTCCGTGATATCTGCCACCAGTACCTCGTGCTCGAATGACGTACCACCAATTAGTATTCTGGTCTTCTTCCTTCCGTGCGTTGGTACACTCTCCCCAGTGGCGGTGCGTAATCGTGTCATAGTCGGTAATGTCTTGCCTCTCACTATATCGGGTCTTGCTATAGTACGGGTTGCACCTGTGTCGACCAACATTTTAGCCGACCGCCCATTGATCTTACCGTCGACATATATACTGCTGGAGTCCAAGATGGTCTGGATGATAACTTCTGGGGCATTGTTTAGGCGGGTCGGCTTATGCCCCCTTTCACCAACCCGTTTTAGTTTCCCTGTTCCTGTTGTTTTGACTTCACCACACTTCCCACATCTAGGTCCTCTATTTTGTTGTTGTTGGAGAACTCGGAGTATTATATCCTCTATATTTTCGGTGCTGTCCTTGGAATCATCCATGGTACGCCTGATTTTTATCTGACCCCTATGTGAAGTCTGCTTGGCTGCTTCGAACTCTAATGCATGGGCTACAGCATCGTCCAGGGTCATAGGTCGGGCCAACCGCAAAGTTTGCTGGGTCTCTCTATCTCTCAGTCCGTCTACGAACGTCTGCACTGCAAGCTGTTCTAGGAAACTGTCCGGTGCAGTCGGATAGGCCAGCCCAACCGTGCGATGTCAGCTTCAAATTCTTGCAGGGTCTCTGAATTTTTCTGGATACGGCTCTTTATCTGGGCGAGATATACTTGCTGTAAATGTCCGTCGCCGTATCTCATCTGTAATTTACTTATCAGCCCGTCGTAATCATTTTGCTGACTGGTTGGAATAATCTGTAAAATATTTAAGGCCTCGCCTCTCAAGGCAACAATCAAGGCCGTCGCTTTTTCCTCATTATTCCATCCATTCGCGTTAGCTGCAGCTTCAAATTGTCTTTGGTATGTGCACCAGGCGGTTTTACCATCGAAAGTTGGTGGTTTGACCTTTGATCGGCCTGCTTCTCCACTATTTTCGTATTTTACTGGAATACTTCTATCTTTATTGACCTTCTCATCTACTTGTCTGCTTATTTTGTTTAATCGATCTTCCATAATTTTCAACACACTTTCGGTATGCTCTTCCAATTTCCCTTGTATATCCTTTTCTATTTACTCCTTCAAGATCTCCGAGTTTTCTAACCGGTCTTCAATATTTCCAATCTTATTCTCTAACTTCGAGCAATTATCGGTCATCGTTTTTAGACTATCCTCGACTTGATTCTCTATAGATTCTAATTTATCTCTAAAACTATTTTCTAGAGCCTTACTGTTGTCGTCCTTTTTATCTTTCATGTCCTTCGAATTTTCCTCCATTTTATTTTCCATGGTATCCATTTTATTTGTCAGTTCTCCAAAAACTTTCTTGAAAAAGTCCATACTGGCCTGGTCCATTTTCTCAGCTTGAGATCTCGTTACCGGCATTCAGGATTTTCCAAACTAATTTCGGAGTAGTTTCCACTCTTCTTGGTAACCCCACACCTGACACCAATTGTTGCGTTTTTCCTCAGCGAATAGAAAAACACTACAAGTCTTCTTTAAACTAATTTATATTCACACTCAACTAACAATAATCAATAATTTATGTACACAATTTATCTACAGAATTTCACTAGGAACACCTGTTTATTCGCCGGCAAGTTCTATTCATGAATGAATCCATGAATCAGCTTCAGTCATTTATATCCGGCGCTGTTTTTCTAGAAGTTACCAGAAAGATGCTTCACATTCCAGAACAATTCGTAGCGGATTCTTTAAATGGCCATAAATATGCCACCATTAATCGTTTTTATGTGACAGCTTTATGGCGAGCGGTCCCTTTCATGTTCTTAATCCCTTTGTCGGCGCATGAAGCGGAACTCCTCTGTTGACTTAGTAGTAATTAGACGGTTCATATTCGGTTTTGTTACAATATAGTGAAATTATATTCAGATTAATGGTCATTCGTATGAATTTATCGAAACCCATAGACTGATATTCCGGCTTCGTGTTAATCAAAAGCTTTTAATTTCTTCGTAATATGGAATTTTCTATATAATTTATCACTAACGTATAAGTATCAAGTATTATTTCATTTTTTCAATATTTTAAATTGACTCAGCTGATATTATGATGACGGAAATGAAACCTGTTCACCCATTAGCGGATGAATTGAATTATGAGCTCAGAATTAGAGATGTTTTGTCTAATAGAGGTCAGGATGATAAGAGAAAAATTTTAGGTAGATTATTAGAGAGAAAAAAGTCGGGTGGTGTTTTCAGTTTGAAAGACCCTATAACATGAACTTTGGAACAGAACAATTAGAAATCAATAAGACATTAGAATCAATTACTTAGTTAATAATAGATTTCGATTTCTGATTTAGTTTTTAGGAGCGTTAAATCACGTTTAGCACAAGTTATAGGTAGAATACAAAGATTGCCCATCGGTGATGAAGCGGACGATGTGAAACAGCGCCATGAGTTCAAAAATAAATCGTACGCAACTTGTTCAACCTTAGACGCAGATTTACATGATAAAATTAGCGAACATCAACTACCTGTCTTACCTAATATTTCTATGCAATCGTCAGTTTCCAATGTCTCTAATACAGGTAATAACAATGTTGTAAAATCTGTATCAGTTTATAAATGGGGTGAAATATTTAACGGGGATAGAAATAAGTTGCATGTTTTTCTAGAAAATGTCGAGGGTTAGGAAGGACTCGTCATGTCAGTAAAGTTGAATTATACGATTCAGCAATTGATCTTTTTGTTAGTGATGCGCGATATTGGCTCCGCCAAATAATTTCAAAAGTAAAAGATTGGGACTCGTTGGTTGCTGAATTAAAAAGAAATTTTCAACAACCCAATCAGGATAAACATTTGTGGGAAGAAATTGAATCTCGGAATCAATTTGATGGCGAGTCAGTCACAATTTATTTCGCAAAAATGAATGAGCTATTCGGACGATTGACTAGGGAGCAGGCTGAAGCCACTAAGTTGAAGTATCTTCAAAGAAGCTTAATCAATGACTATAGAAAAGCTCTAGCAATGACTCAAATCAATAGTGTTCCTGAACTGTATTTGCACGTTAAACGGTTGGAAGATGATGATTTTCTATCAATAAAGTTCATCCAATTCGAAATTTTCAGTTCAGACTAGACATAATCCATATTCTAAGAAAACTGTCGCTACCGTAGATAAAAAGCCAACTCATGTTTCGAATGCAAATAGTAAAGAACCAAATTGTTGGAATTGCCTTAAACCTGGTCACGCGTACAGAAAATGTTCGAAATAATGAACGAGAAAATTTTGTTTTCGGTGCGGATCCCCTGGATTCACGGTAAATACGTGTAATCGTTGTTCAAAAAACTAAATTCTGAGAATTGTTCTGTAGTCCAGCATTCTCACTGCGATCGTAGGACTACATCTGACAATAATGGTCTTTTTGACGAGGAAGATTGGCGAAAGTGGAAGATAACTGTATCTAAATTCTATAAAGAGAATTTGTGTTCACCTAATGAAACTCTTCCACTGTTTCACGATAAATATAATGATAACCGCCCTTTTTTCGAAGTTATTTTAGCTAACTCTCCCATAATTGCTTTGTTAGATTCGGGATCTAATGTATCCATAGTAGGTAGAAGCGGTTTGAAAATATTAACTGAAAAACATTTGAAAATAATTCCTTATTCTCGCGAATTTGTTATAACTGCTGATAATCAAGAACAAGAAGTTAAAAGTTTAGTGTATCTCCTCATCATCATAGATAATAATTGTTGTCATTGTTTAGAGGCACTAGTTGTTCCCGCCACTAATCATTCATTTATTTTTGGCTCCGATTTTTGTAGAAAATTCGATTTAAGAATTGATTACAATAATAACTCCTGGAATATACAGAAATAACCTTCCTCATTAAGTGCTATTAGTAAATCAACCTGCTGAATTTCCGTTATTCATTAACAAAATTGATAATTTATGCCCAGAAAAGCGAAAAATTGCCGAAGAAGTAATTCAGTCATTCAATATTGTGGATGGTAAAGATCGTTTAGGCCTTACTTATAAAATGTCTTCAAAAATAGATACTGGAGATGCGAAACCTTTCCGGTTTAAACAATATCCTTTTTCACCTTATATGACCAAAATTCTTCATTCTGAATTGGATGAGATGTTAAGATTAAGAGTAGTAGAACCGTCACAGTCACCTTGATCTAGCCCAGTTCTATTAATTAAAAAAATTAGAAAGCACTGACGTGAGGTCAGATTGCTTTGGCGCTCTTGTTGGGCCACTTGCGAGTAAATATTCCAACCATAACAAATCTATAAGCACTCTGATCAGGTGAACAATAGTTTTTTCCCGTACTATGGGACAATGTGATGCCTAATGAATGAACAAACCTATATCTCAAATTAAAAATAACTACTCATAATTTTCCCCAAGTTTTGTTCGAAGCTATAATTCCCTTTTCCTAAAAACTTACGTCAGTGCTTTTCTGAATTTTGACAACTTATATTATTTCAGCCACCGAGATTGAATTCTATCTCTATGATTTCCTGTTATAAAAAATTTTGATTACGCTAATTTTGATTAATATTACGCCAACTGACACTGAATAATGTGCCCGGCATTTGTCAATCGAATATCGATCTGTGATGCCATCGTTCAAAGAAAATCATCGGGAAGTATGTCATTTCTCTTGAGTAAATGATCATATCTTTAGATGGAAAAGAGCTACGACAATGAAATTTGAGGACAAGTAAGATTTCGATTACTTCAATATATTGTAAAATTTTCATTGAAGTCCGAAAAATATCTCATGACATGGTGAGTATTAAGAAATTTTTTTTTGGGAATTTTTTAAAAATTTTCTAGAGTGTCGATTCCTGCGAAATTTTGCGAGCCATTTTCTTGCAGCCTCTCTCAACAATAATTCAAGTATCAACTCTCAACTGAAGCTCCCTCTGCATGTTTCTTTATATTTCAGACCAATCATAGATCGTAATGCCGATTTTTGAATAACAAATACCTAGTCTCTGGGCGTCAGAACCACACCACCCCCCAAATAGCAATTCCATACCTAAGTATAGACTCAAAACCCGAGAAATAGATGGTTCCTAAAAGTTGCCTGTCGACTAGTCGGGATAAAACCCCTATTATATACAGAGCACTATTTAACTTTTTACTTAACTGATGTTCGTATGAATTTAATTGATCATCGACACGAGCTCCCAAAAATTTGGTAGATTGTGCTCTTTCGATGGTGGTATTATTAAAAGAAATTGTCTCTGGAAAATTTTCTCTACATCTATTAGTCCTGAATCTAATGCACTCAGTTTTATCTACATTGAGAAAGAGTCCGCCTCGACTACACCAATTTTTAATGAGCTTAAAAACTGTACGAGTTTGTTCAATGCAGGATTTTATATCTTTCATTTTGATCTTGTTCTTCTTCTTCTTTAATCTTGTGAAATCTTTTCTTATTAACCATTTATTCCTTATATTATGATCGTGCACATCTGCCTGCAAACGATAATTCTCCTTATTAGCGTGAATGTGAAGTAAATTTTCAAGTATGAATAAAGATGGGAAAGTAAGTATACCCAGTCTTCTGAACACATGTCTGCAGCATTCGCGATAACCAACTCTACCCAAAATTCTGACTGCACGTCTCTGCAATCTGAAAACAACCTCACGCCCTGCACAGTTGCCCCATCCTGCATACCTGAGCCTAGAGTCAACCATAGCAAAATAAACCATAACAAGTACGTCCTCAGATAAAGAAAATGAGAGTGCCCTCAATGCAAAAATGTTTTTGCTGAGTGCAGATGTCAGATCATCCACATGAGCCCCCCAGGTAAGAGAAGCATCAAGATAAACCCCAAGAAACTTTACCGACTCGAAATCTCCTCTTATTCGCAAACTTAGGGTCAAGGACCGAGTCTTGTCCTCATTCATGCTGAGACCGTTAGCCGTAAACCAGTCGAAAGCCCTAGACAGCGCCCCCACCAACAGACGTCGCAAACTATCAAGCTCTGAGGACCCAAACTCCAGGGCCGTGTCATCCACAAATTGAGTAGTTACTGCTTCCGGGACATAATCAGATAAATCGTTAACATAAATTAAAAAAAGTATCGGTCCTATATTGGAGCCTTGGGGTACACCCATCGTCACTTCCTTCAAACCTGAATATACTCTATCCGCATAAACCACCTGACTTCTCTCATTCAGAAATGAATAAATTAGTTGTATTGCTACTGGATCGAAGCCATATCTATTCAGCTTAAGCAACAATCTGCCACGAGAAACGCAGTCGAAGGCCTTCTTCAAGTCTATGAAAGATGCCAAACAATGTTTAGCCTCCTCCAAACACTCAACATAGTCGACGAAACTTACAATTGCCTCCACTGTATTTTTCCCTTTTTATAACCGAACTGACTTCTTGCAAATAATGCAGTATCTTCAAAGTATTTTACTACCTGATTTTTTCAATTACCTTCGAGAAAACTGGCACCTGAGAAATAGGTCTATAATTGTTCCTGTCTCCTCTATCACCTTTCTTATATATAGGTACTATCTTTGACACCTTTAAACATTTTGAAAAAGTTCCAGTTAATAAACACTTGTTTGCTAATTTGGTGAAGGGTATTATAAATGAATTCATATTAGATTTGATGATTCGTACTGAGAGACCATAATAATCAGTAGATCTATTTTTTAGATTCTTAACTATACCTCGAACCTAAATGAAACCCACCTCTGAGAATTGGAACTTTAAATCAGGTAGAATAAATTTTTGAACGAATCCTCAAAGTTTATGCTGCATGAAGGCAAATTGCTCATTATCTTTTCGGCCACAGAAGAGAAATGCTCATTGAACTCGTCTGGTAGCAGGCATACTGGTTTTTTTCTTTATATGATCGTTAACTATTCTCCACGCAGTTTTAGATTTATTTTCGGAACCAATTAACATTTTATCATAATGAGCATGCTTTATTGCTTTTCTGTATTCCCTAGTTAATTTCTGCTTTAAAAAGAGTAGATTATCGGTTTTATATTTACGATATAGATCACGAATGGTAAGAAGCTGTTCACGCATTTTGCGATGTTCCTGGGTGAACCAATTTCCCCCTGATAATGTGAGAGCTAGTATCTCATTTTTTTCTCCGGAAATGACCTGATGAAAGCGTCCACAATGTGCTGATGAAATCTCTCAAAGCATTCATTACAATTAATGTCAGAATCAATGAAATTCCAACTAATATCTGCAAGTTCTCCATGCATTGTATTGAACACTGTCAATGTGAGAGGTCTAATAATCTTATGTCTAGAATTCACCTGTACGCCTGAAGTGCTCACCCGGAAAACCTGTACATCATGATCTGAAAACCCCGTCTTCAATACTTCTGCATATTCACTATCAGCGTCAAAATTGGTAAAAACATTATCCAGGCAATTATTATACTTGGTTGGTTCAAAATCTTTTGCCTGAAACCAAAAGATGTCGAAATATGAGTAAATGTCTTTGCTTCTTTATCTAAAACAAAATTATTTCCAGAATTGATAATAAATTTTACATTAAAGTCTCCACATATGATTATCCTGTCTCTATTGACAGCAATGAATTCAAAAATACACTCCAAGTTGGAAACAAAATATTAAAGTCTGGTGCTGAATAGACACATACAATAATTATACCACTCTTCTGAAGTTTGACAGCGGATACCTCACAGTGCACCTCTATAGATTGCTCTCGTAAATCCGTCACAGTAGAACACTCCAAACAGCTCAAAGGGTTCTTCACCAGAATCATTAAACCCCCTTGTCTTGAACCCAGTCTTGAGCATGCATGTCCCATGTACCAACCTTCCATGCAAAACCTCGTTTTGACTCAGTTTTTGACAGCCAATGCTCTGTCAGGCAGATCACATCATAAACTTGTGGCTGAACATAGATTTTACCCTCCAAATCATTGATCTTATTTCTTATACTTTGTATGTTCAAATGTATCAAATTTACATTGTCATCAACATTTATGAATGGTTTTAATTCACTATCAGGATATGCAGAATGCACTATTCCTTCGTCTGTTTCTTCGAAACATAGGCTCCGTCAGGCCAGCAATTACTGCTCTGGGCTGCATTACTGTTTCAATCATCCACCAGTACTTTGAATGAACAATATTTATCCGGAAGTTTGGATTTTACTGATATTCGGCTTCAGGAAATGTTTTCTTTACCATCTTTTCAAATTCCTCTACCGTGGTATTGGGTTCGATTCTTGATACAAATAGGGCCATTTTCTTTCCTATTGCTTTAATCGGATTAGCCTTGTTCGCACCAATTATTGCCATCGATTCTTGTTCGACCTTTTGTAAATAAATTGTTCTGATTCCGTGTGTTGACATCCGTGCTGTCACTGTCAGCTGACTTGTCACTTGTAAGGTTGATAACATTTGAACTACCATCTGACTTTCTCGATTTGTTGGACTTGGACTTCTTGTCAACAACCAGCCTCCAACCACTTGTTCCTCTCCCATCTCTCTCATCCATATTATCATCCTTTTCGAATGACAGCAGGTTCGTCGATTGAGAATTTTTTTATCGTATGTTGCTATCATTTCATCTCCGTCACCTGGTTTTTTGGATGTGTTTACATGTTTTATTCGATTTTTACCATTAGTCCTCTCATATAACAACTTTATAATTAATTCTTTATCATTAATTAGTTGCGATTGTCTTTGGATAATCTGCTCCTTGTCTTCTAATTGTTTCATCAAAAATTTTATTTCCATTTTCATCACCTCAATGTCGTTATTCGAATTGATTTCGTTGTCATGTTGATCGTCACAATTACAGCACGTAAAATTTTCTTTGCCGGCGTCACAAGAGATAGTATAGGAGCTAGCAACGTTTTCGAGAAAGAATTTTAGGTCAGCTGATTTTGTGATATGTTGTCTTTCTTGCACTTTCGGTTAGAATCTGGGCTATCTGGCTGGCGGTACCGGTTGCGTTCATTAGTGCGCATCCTACCTGTCCAGGTAATAATCCTGGATTTTAAAAGCACTTTAGAAGGCGTAATTTTTAATTTTTGTTTTTAAATAAGTCTACCTGACATACATTTTTTTATTGCCAGATATTTTTGACAATGCTAACTATGTGCCATACGCGATTTTGTTTTTTTTTTTATAAAAATTTCAAAGTATTTTATAATGTCTGTAATTTTAATATTATGTTATCTAAAGATAAGAAAAACTGAAAATAAATTTGCCAGACATTAATTCGATTGTTAAGTCTTAAATTAAAATGAAAAAGTCATGAAAAGTATTGCAGTATAATGCTAGTAGTCCGAGAGAGACAGCTGAAGGTGCGAGAGAGATAGACAACGATAGTGGCGCGACAGGCAAGTTTGCAAGATGGCGTCAGTCTAATGTCACATGTTTGTTTTTGTTTTGATTTTAATGTTTATTTTTTGATTTGGTTACAATGGCCAGTGATAAAATAAAATGTGTTTTTTATAAAGGACATAACGATAACGTAATACTTTTCGTGGGTGATAAACTAAAAAATGTCAGCAAGTTTTAAGTGTACGTGTGAAATATAAATTAAAGTACAGTAAACTGATTTTATTGAAATTCTCAAAGCAAATTCCAATCCATTCTGATCCACAATTAGATAAAGAAAATATGTACAACATTGCTACTTCAAAGCCTGCTTCTTCTGAAGTTGCTAGATGAATGTGTGTTTGAAAACAAACGTATTTATTGTTACAGATAACACCACAAAATTAACACGAGGGCCGTTTTCTAAAAAAAAAATATATGAAAGTATGAAAACATCTCTACTTCTAAAAGCAATAAAAAAAGTTACAGTTATTGCGAACTTAATTTTATTTTAAAACGTTCTTTGGTTTATCGCGGTTCTAAAAGTATGTTATTTACGTTAGTCAATAAATAAAAAAATACTACAAATAGTGTTTTATATAAAATAGCAAAGTAAGGACAGATTTTAGTAAAATACAGTTTTTGTATGATTGTTTATTTACAAAGTAAAATAACACGATTCTTTAACGTAAATTCTGTTCGAATTGTTCTCCTCTACTCCGAATGCACGCCCGACACCTTTTTCTGATTTCGACTGTTGTAGTGGCTAGCAACATTTCTTCTTTCATTACCACAAATGCCGCGTTTATGCGTTCAATCAACACCTCTCTTGTAGGTACCTCTGTGAAATAAACCAATTCTTTGGCTCTACCCCAGACATGGTAATCTAAAGGTGTTAGGTCTGGAGATCTTGAGGGTCAAGGGATGAGGCCGGCTCTGCCTATCCATGAATTTGGAAAAGAGTTGCCGAGGTGATCTCGAACTCCTCTCACGAAATGTGCCGGGCAACCGTCATGCTGGAACACAATCGGCACGTCTTCGTCGAAGGCCGAAACATCGGCTAGTAGCTCGGGCAGAGCGTTCTGCAAAAAATGCTAATAAGCAGGCCCACTTAGTCGAGACGGTAAATAGTGTGGCCCGATGAGATGTCTTCCTATCACACCAGTCCAAACGTTAACACTAGATTTTTGTTGAAAACTCATTTGCCTTTTCACGTGGAGATTCTCATCTTTAGGTGCCCAGTGATGTAAATTGTACAGATTTGTTATTACTTCTCTGTTAAAACAGGATTCGTCTGTCCACAAAATTCGTTTTAGAAACAAGCTGTCATCGACATCTGGCAGGATCGCCTTCATGAAGACCTGTAACAATTAATAAAATTCATTAGTCTGTGACAATTTTTTCGCAGTCAAAAAGACAAATTTATCAATAAAAAAGTTCATTTACCTTGTACCGGGGTGTAATGAAAAGCGTGTTGATTTTTATCCCGAAGTACTGACCGAACTTTCCAAATCGTTGAGTTGAGTCTTTGAGCAACGACACGAATGCTTGTAGTTGGATCTTCTTCAAAGGCTTGAAGTATTTGATCGTCAACTGCTACATGGTGTTGCCTCACATTGACCCGAGGCTCTTGAAAATTAAAGTTTCCAGTCTCTCTTAACCGTCGATAAGTCGTCGAGAATGTTTCGTGGTGGGGTAATCTTCGATGAGGAAATTTGGCTTGATAAATCCTTGAGCTGCACGAGCAACACCATCGGCCTTGCCATATGCCATCATCACCATATCAGCATACTCAGCGTTGGTGAAATCAGGCATATCAACAAACAAAATTAAAACAACAGTAGCAAAAAGTCGATATAAGTAACAAAAACAAAAAAATACAAATTTAAAAAACTGAACAGCGCGGCACAGACACTTCCAACAGCAGAGACAGTTAAATCTCGAATGACGGTAGGGTCAAGTCAGCGGCAACTAACCCAATCCAACCTAAGGACAGAAATAGTAATAATAATTCACACGCGTCTAAAACGGGCAGATAAAATCTCCTTGCTCGCTGTGTTGTGTCGAAATCCGTACTTTTATTTAGGTGCGACTTTCTTCGCTCTTCTGACTAAAACCTTATTTGCAGTATTATTTTTTTTATTGACTTACGTAAATAGCATATGGTTAGCAACGTTATAAACCAAAGAACATTTCGAAATAAAACTAAGTATGTAATAGCTGTAACTGTTTTTTTGGCGCTCTTGTTCACCCGAACAGAGTGCCTATCATTTTGCCCGAATGTCTGAAATTTTGGATTATCGAGCCGATATAGGTCTCAATCGATTGGGTTCGACTCCCTGATGAAGAATTCGTGGCGAAAGTTGAGTCTGTCCGGCCGTATCCTCTCTAGCATCCAAAAGGAATCAGCTAGAGTTTTCATATTTTCAGAATAGGTTAATTGTCCAAATATCTCGGTCAAGTTCGTTATTGGGCCAAATCCGTCGGATGGTTCAGTAGTTATGAGCATCTGAAATTTTGTTTCCTCAATAACTACTATATATCCATCCGATCAAGTTGATACTTGGAATGTTATTGAGGGAGGCTGAAACGAAACGGCTTGCAGAATTTCGCAGAAATCGTCACGCTAGAAAATTTTTAAAAAAATTCCAAAAAAAAAAAATTTTCAATACTCAAAATCTCCTAAGACTTCATTTAGATTTAAATAAAAATCCGTATATATATTGAGGTTACCGATATCTTACTCATCCTCAAATTTCATTGTCGTAGCTTTTCCCCTTCTGAAGATATGATCATCTTTTTCATTTACTCAAGAGAAAAACAGAAATGTCATGAAGTCCGAGCTTTGTCATTGAAAGATTTGCCATCACAGATCGATATTCGTTTGACAACTTGATGACCTAGATATCAGTGTCAGTTGACGTAATATCAATCAAAATTTTCATAGAATTCATAGAGGTAGAATTCGATGTCGATGACGTTGTCAAAATTCAGAAAAGCACAGACGTAATATTAATCAAAAAATTTTATATCATAGAGAAAGAATTTGATGGCGTTGTCAAAACCCAGAAAAGCAATGACGTAAGTTTTTAGGAGAAGCATAGAACAAAATTTTGTGAAAATTATGAGTAGTTATTTTCAAATTGAGATAAAGGTTTGTTTATTTATTAGGCTTTCATATTTACATCACATTGTCCCTTAGTACGGAAAAAGACTATTGTTCACCCGATCAGAGAGCTTATAGATTTGTTAAGGTTTGAATATTTACTCGCAAGTAGGTCAACAAGAGCGCGAAAGCAATCTGACCTCACGTCAGTGCTTTCTAAATTTTTTAAATTTCAATAGGAGTGGAGATGTTTTCATACTTTCATATTTTTTTTTTTAATGAAAGGCCCACGTATTTATTTTGTGGTGTTATCTGTAACAATAAATACGTTTTTTTTAACACACACACACACGTAGACTTAATACAATAAAAAAAATTCATGTAAAAGCAAACGCAAAAAAAGTTATGGGGCTTCGAAGGGTACATTTTAGGTAATTTAGAAAAACCTAATAAAAAAATCATACCTCCGTAACCGTAATACTAAGGACCCAGGTTTCAAGACTGAAAAGGTAGCAAATGACCCTACTAACGCCCCAAAAAAATTTGATGGTCCAGGTGCCGAACACCCTGTATAAATAAATTCCAAAATATTATATAAGATGTCGGTTAAAATGGGAATTTCGGCAAACCGAAAATAACTTTTCTCAACAATGAATTCGAAATATTGTGTACATGTGATATCTTAATCGAAAAAGGTTCATATTGGTGTGGTGATCCATTTTTGTGGAATATGAAACAAAAAATGCTTTTCATTCACGACGCCCGAGAGAAATGCTTTTCTACCTCGAAGGAAACCATCTTTCGTCAATCGACTAATTGACCTTTTCCCGGAATCCTTATTTTTATTTTTCATTATTGTTACTGGAGGCATAGCGGCATAAAGGGCACCCAACGAAAGGTTGTCTAAAGTACTTCACACAACTCGCTTCGCTCGCCCGGTCTCTTACGCACTCGAAGATTTTTGTTCTTTTTCAGTGGTAACCTTAAGAGAACCACCGCTAATTGAATACTTGAAGCATATTATAGGATAATATCTATCGAACATTCATTTTGTTGCTAATATGTCATAAATGCCACTTTACTACATGAATGAAGAATGAATCGTTAGTGCCATATTTTTATTCATATTTCAGCTTGTGGAAAGACATTCAACATTGAGGAAATTGCAAAAAGAAGTTTGGAATCTAAGGCATCTGTGGAAAGTATCGATAAAGTAGATTCAAATTTTGTATCAGCTGATGACTTGGCGGCCTTGAGCTTAGATGTATTGAGATCAAGAGTTCTACAACGAAGAAAAAATTCAGGAACAGGACGCAGAAATTCAGAAGAAAATAAAAATGGTGAGAATATTTTTACTTTTCATTATCTGACACAACTTGGGATATAATTGGGCAGTTGGTTAATGTAAAACCCATATCAATCAATAATAAATATTCTTTTATCGCCAATTTCATCACTTTGCATACATATCGCATTGATGATTTATCTTTGTAGAGATTCATCTGGGACAAAAACCTTTGCCAAACCATAAGTAAAGTTGTATAGTACAGCGGCTTTCATAGTTAATTCTTGAAACCCAATTGTGAATCAATTCAATTCTTTCAATTAGGCGATAAAACCCACCACCTCACCAGACGGTAGGTACCATAACTTATTGAGTAATACAGTACTGAACGAAACATAATACAATTTTGAAACAATATTCTCGTAAACTTCTTGATTTTTTAATTTCAAGAAAATTTCACACAGCGAACGGCAGCTGTTGACTGGAGAGCATTTTGTCTGTAGATTGGACCATTATTCTTAATTTAAAATTTCTCAATATTTCCTAATTCGAGATTTAGGGCGCGAATTAGTATAAACACAACCTTTGCATGAAAGCTTATGAACTGAAGAATCTGAACTCATGTTATGCGAAATTCAGGACGTAATATCACTGTCTTTTATGCGGTGCAATCAGTTGTTTCCGTATTTAGATACTAATTTTTCAAAGGGTGTTTGAGATGTGGAAGGGAAGAGTTAGCACAATTGCTACCTGCTCTTAACCCCGAATGAGGCGACTTGAAGTATTCCTATTATCAGAGGAGAAAGGAAATACACTGAAGTTTTTAATTTTAAACCTTTTTTTTATAACCATATGGCACCATATCTCTTCCAAGAAAAAGAAAAAATATTGATTGACATTTCTATCACGAATTTGACATATCATATTTTATTCGAATATGCTTTGAACCGACATGACCGATCAAAAAGAATGAATTTGATCAAAACATAAGTATCCATTCATGCTATTCTAATGGAATTTCAGAGGAAGAAAGTTTTTGCATGAAACGGAATGTGCGAGTTGAGTTTTTGTTAATTAGAAGTATGTTTCAATTGATCTATTTGCGTTCCTTGTGTCATATTTGTTGTTTTTACATCAAACTACCCAATACTTCGGAGCAAAAAACTTACACAAAACAATTGTATAATACTTACATGAAAAGATCGAATTGCTACTCACATTCTTCAGAACTAAAACAATATCAGTGGAATTTCAATGTGTTGTTTAAACTGTGCATTTTATTGCCAGTTGTTTTGTGTATATCTGAAGTTGGATATAAAATCCTTCGTAATCGATTATTCAACCTTAACGTTACAGGTATTTGTACCATATTTAATCTCTTTTGTAGCCCTGAAGAAGTGGAAATACGTATATCTTCTGTTTTATTACTTTTTTATTAGGCATTTACCGTTTATATTTAGACAGTGCAAGCACACATCCCTTGTCGTGAAGAGTAGCAAGATCATCATCATTTAAAGCCATCCGCGGAAAAGGAATCGAAGATAGGATAGGGTGATGAAAGAGGAAACCACCTGGTTGGTACTCAGTTAACCTAATAGTAGCAGAGGTGGAACAAACGAATAAACGGAATATATGGTACCAGGTACAGGAAGGCAGGAATTTGCCTTGCCATAGGGAAAGAAAAGTTTGGACTCTCTTAGATTTCATGCACCTCTGAGGATCTGTTCGGTATGGGTGTCCGACATAGCTCCAGAGAGTTCTCACAGTTTTTATGCCCCCACACCACGTCAAGGTGGTCCCCACGGGGAAAGCTATCTCCTCCTGATAACATGTCATCCACGCATAAGATGTGAAAACAACTTTGTAAAATCGGAACTTTAACAGCAGAGCCATCACATCTTTTTGCAGGTTCGGCCTATAAGGAGAATTTCATTTAGCGAAACATTACCTGAAACCTCAGCTAATGGGTCGAACACTACTCTGAGTTTGGTAGAACAACTGTTTGTGTTGAAAACAACATAATGTGGAGTGTCATAGTCATCAATAGATAAACGACGTTAGTGGGTAAAGTCATATGACTACAATTAAGATAATCTCTCAAATTACTCTTGTAGTTATCAAAGACAACATAAGAAGTTTTGAACTTTCGTTTCATTGAAAAAAAAAACGTCATAAATCAATCGAGTATGTATCTCCAAACTATCTAGAAATCGCTTCTTTCAAGGTTAACATAACATGACATATCATCTGATGAAAAAAATCAAGATTCAGGAATTTCCTCAATGTTTCAATCTTGCCTGAATGTAGAGTGCAGGACCAGTAATTAAGTGATCGTACCTGATGTTCCTCATTCTCCATCGATATCCAACCGAAACAATGATTATTTTGTCTAATTATTCATAGATAAGTGTCAAAAGGAAAATTTACATACAGAGCTAGCTTTAGTTTTGGCACTTTTGCGACAGAAATATTGAATAATTGGAGCTGGTAATGTTATTCGTTTTAGGATTCGAAACTGTATTAGTTGTTTTCGATGGGATGGTAGAGGCACTCTCCAAAGATCTCTCTTAGGTTAAATGAAGTTAAGCCGTTTTTACATTGTGAAATAGGTTATGCTGGTCCATTTCACGTAACGTTGGACAGATAAAGAGATGTGAGAAATATAGAGCTTATTTGTGTTTATACAGGGTGAGTCTTTGACCACTGCGTTAATTTTAACCATGGGTTCTTGAGATCAAATGAAACACTTTTTCCATTACGGTTTTTCCAAATTCAGCTGCGTTCAAAAGTTATAAGCATTTTTAGTTTTCACATTGGGCAAATACCCTCTGTAGTCCAGTTTAGTTTGAATGAAAAATACCTTCCACAGCATTCACTATTGAATCTGAATTGTTTAAAAACATTATTTTCCCTCTAAGTAATGATTCACTCACTTATGTTTCATCCGATGAGGTCCATATCCAGAAGGAAGATACAAAATACTTATTTTCTGGTAAAAAAAATTCAACACCATAAACATAAATTTTTGTTGTTCTACTATATTTTCTTTCTACTTCAAGATTATAAACCATGCCTTTCTAGTGAGAAATTCCAAAAAAACCTCAGAATTATTGGGTGTTATCATCATACATTTGAAATTTTCTTCTTAAAATTTCCAAATCATGATAACCATCATTTCTATGAAACTTGACCAATGCAAGACGTTGTCACTGTGCTTTCTTTTCACTCAAAACCAGAAAAAATCATCTATGATTTTCCAAACACTGATATTTCTGAAGTTTCTTCTCCTTGACAGAGACCAGTGAACAGGTATTTTCTGTACTGAATCTCAATAACAATTTACCTGGATAGATTACAAGTATTTCCAGATTTAGGTGTGCAATTATACTTTCTTGAAGAAATACCTAAATTTGATTTTGAAAAATCAACTAGGTGTTCTTTGATAAAATTTTTTTGTTAAATCATTGATATGAATCTATTCTGTTTAGACTATAATTACTGATTTAGTAATTGACAACTTCTCGGTTTAAGGAACTGAATGAAAACACTTTGGATTCCTAGAGCGACGTTTCGGCGTTATATTTCGCCTTCCTCAGGCTACAATGATAAAAGAAATCAAAACACTAATACATGGATGACTATGTGGCTAGAACAAACTTAAATCGACATTTACACAAACAGATTACAGGAACAATTACAATTTTTCTTTCAAAATTTAGGTTGTTTAATCAACTTTACAAAAAATTCAATGTTTGGAGACTGACTAGATTGTATTGAAATCAAAAACACCATTGCCCATAATCTCTTACCTAAGAAATCCTTTATTCTTCAAGGAAGAACCAGTCAATGGAAAAGTCATAAAAATAAAACTTAATAGCAATAAATGCTTGGAGGGCTCGGTAAATACTTGAGATTTTCTTGGTAATCTATTCATAGTAAACAAACAATCAACTGAACAGAGAGACCGGCGGGCGAGTTATCACATAGAACATATGAAACTCCTACCACAAAAACACAAACAGGAAACACTATACAGGGGTATTCATCGACTATCTAACGAGGTTTATATATATGTTATTAAGGGTGGAAGTATCAGATTGAATATTGACGTTGTCTGTTGTTTTCTTGATGAAGATCATCTCTTTGAAAATTCTCTTGTCTAAATTATTTTCCCTAGATAGAATCTCAGGTTCCTCAAAATCGAAACTATGACCTGTATCTCTATGATGAAATGACAAACCTGTACTAAAATTGCCACTCTTGCAATCGTTTTCATGTTGCTTCATTCTATTTTTGAGGTATTGTTTAGTTTGACCCACATATGAAGACTGACAACTTTTGCAGTTAACTTTGTAAATTAAATTAGATTGTAACATTTTAGGGGTGAGGTCTTTTAACTTAGAAAAAAGTTCTTAATTGTTTTCCTGTAATAGCAAACAATACGGACACCGCTGCTAGACAGTGCATGGATGAGTTGCCTCGTCAACATCGGAACAAAAATAAGTTTAAATGTTTTTTAGATGGTGTAGCTTCATTGTTTTCTGGAGCGTTAACTGGATTATTGACGGATGAGGCGTAAAAAATATTATTGATTAAAGATTTGGGGTAACCGTTCTCACGTAACATTTTCGAGAACAAATTAAAATTCTTCACGTGGAAACTGGGATGGCTGAGATTCAAGATTTTTTTGCCTGATGTTTTTATTATTGATATTTTATGCTTAAATTCATGAAACGACTTGTAGTGAAGTATTCTTCCAGAAGCTGTTGGTTTCTGATAAATGTCAAAAATAACTTTGTTGTTTTCTTTAATAAGCACCAAATCCAAAAAGGTATGGTACCGTTGTTTTCTACTTCGTATGTAAATCTTAAATCTTGATGAAATGAATTGAACAATTCTAACATTACTTGAATCTTATCACCAGGTATGGCCATAATAATATCATCTACGTAAATGTATAAAAACGGGATAAGAAAATCTACCCGAGAACAAACATACAAAAGAAGTGCGTTCATGATTATCTCAGCAAAAATCGGCGAGGCAGGGTTACCCATAGCCGATCCTTTATTCTGTGCGAAGAATTGTCCACCGTACTGGAAATAACTGTTGTCGAACATGAAATCAACAATATCAGTTAGCTGATTCTTTGATAACTCTGTAAATGTGCTTAATTCACTCCAACTGTTTTCTATGATCTCAAGGAGTTTTTCCTTGGAATACTCGTAAATAGGGAAACAACATCAAAGCTTACCAGTATGTACCCAGTAGGTATTGTGACATCTTTCAATTTCGAAACTAAATCCGAAGAGTTTTGGATTATGAACTTAAATGATGGTCGTAGTTTTGCTAAAATTTCTGCCACAAACCTAGAGATTTTTAGTGTGGGTGAATTAATGCATGAAACTATGGGTCTCAGAGGTCTGCAGTCTTTATGTATCTTGACGAGACCATAAAATTTTGGAGCAACTGAATTGTAAGTGTGAAGGGCTTTAGATTGTACCTCTGTGATAAAGGAGTTGGATTTCATCTTTTTGACGATGTTATTGCATTTCGTCTGTATTGAACTGGTAGGATCATGTCGTAATTTAGTGTAAGTGGATGAATCTGACAGCAACTCCTCCATTTTAGTATTGTACTCTGTCTTTATTAATTATTACCACCTTGTTTCCCTTATCTGAATTAGTAACCAACATCCTATCTCTATAAGTGTTAAGAAAATGTTTGGTATAGGAACTTAACTTTAGAAAATATTTGGTAAAATAATTTATGTTTGTTGTGGGTTGGAGCCTGCTAAGAAAATTGTGGATAATGTTACATGTTCTTGCCCTTAGGCCGTTTTTTTTTTGATCATTGTTGAGTTGGGATTGAGACTTTATAATATGTTCCGTATCGGTCAGAATTTCAACCACCGGAAGGTCTCTAGAACTATATGGAAGGAAAACTTTGGACCTAGCGACAAGAACCGCTCTATATCATCAGGAATAGTTACATTCGAACAATTGACTAACCAAGATGGTTGTGTTGTTATGTTGAATCTCTTCTGAGTGTTACTTATTCTATTGAATTTATTAACATTATTGTGTTTAATCTGAGTCAATCTCCGCTCATAGAACTGTCTCTGAAAACCTTCAAACTGTAATACATAGTTTTCCGGAACTTTTCTAATAACTTGCTCTTAATATAATGAATATCTCTTTTGGTTTTATCTATTTGCCAATTGACTATTTTTATCTCTAAGTTAAGTATATCCTTTCTCAGTTTGTTAACAACAACTTGAACTTTGTATTGATAGGGATGATCACAATTAAAAACAGAATACAAACATCTAAGTTGATTGACAATATGGTTGGGAAAAATGGAACTCCTTCTACATCTTAATAAGAATATCCTTCGGTTGGTCAAACCTGCTAGACGATTGACATCTCTGGCCCACCGTTTGAATAGTGAGACTATGTTCACACCAAACAAAATCATCACAGTACTGAAGAAACCCATGCCAGCACTAACCTCTGTTTTTAAAGTTTGTGGATAGTTCTCGTTCCTTCCAGAATTTAGTAATTGACAACTTTCGGTTTAAGGAACTGAATGAAAACACTTTGGATTCCATGAGCGACGTTTCTGGCGTTATATTTCGCCTTCCTCAGGCTACAATGATAAAAGAAATCAAAACACTAATACATGGATGACTATGTGGCTAGAACAAACTTAAATCGACATTTACACAAACAGATTACAGGAACAATTACAATTTTTCTTTCAAAATTAAGGTTGTTTAATCAACTTTACAAAAAATTCAATGTTTGGAGACTGACTAGATTGTATTGAAATCAAAAACACCATTGCCCATAATCTCTTACCTAAGAAATCCTTTATTCTTCAAGGAAGAACCAGTCAATGGAAAAGTCATAAAAAATAAAACTTAATAGCAATAAATGCTTGGAGGGCTCTGGTAAATACTTGAGATTTTCTTGGTAATCTATTCATAGTAAACAAACAATCAACTGAACAGAGAGACTGGCGGGCGAGTTATCACATAGAACATATGAAACTCCTACCACAAAAACACAAACAGGAAACACTATACAGGGTATTCATCGACTATCTAACGAGGTTTATATATATGTTATTAAGGGTGGAAGTATCAGATTGAATATTGACGTTGTCTGTTGTTTTCTTGATGAAGATCATCTCTTTGAAAATTCTCTTGTCTAAATTATTTTCCCTAGATAGAATCTCAGGTTCCTCAAAATCGAAACTATGACCTGTATCTCTATGATGAAATGACAAACCCGTACTAAAATTGCCACTCTTGCAATCGTTTTCATGTTGCTTCATTCTATTTTTGAGGTATTGTTTAGTTTGACCCACATATGAAGACTGACAACTTTTGCAGTTAACTTTGTAAATTAAATTAGATTGTAACATTTTAGGGTGAGGTCTTTTAACTTAGAAAAAGTTCTTAATTGTTTTCCTGTAATAGCAAACAATACGGACACCGCTGCTAGACAGTGCATGGATGAGTTGCCTCGTCAACATCGGAACAAAAATAAGTTTAAATGTTTTTTTAGATGGTGTAGCTTCATTGTTTTCTGGAGCGTTAACTGGATTATTGACGGATGAGGCGTAAAAAATATTATTGATTAAAGATTTGGGGTAACCGTTCTCACGTAACATTTTCGAGAACAAATTAAAATTCTTCACGTGGAATTATTATGGCCATACCTGGTGATAAGATTCAAGTAATGTTAGAATTGTTCAATTCATTTCATCAAGATTTAAGATTTACATACGAAGTAGAAAACAACGGTACCATACCTTTTTGGATTTGGTGCTTATTAAAGAAAACAACAAAGTTATTTTTGACATTTATCAGAAACCAACAGCTTCTGGAAGAATACTTCACTACAAGTCGTTTCATGAATTTAAGCATAAAATATCAATAATAAAAACATCAGGCAAAAATCTTGAATCTCAGCCATCCCAGTTTCCACGTGAAGAATTTTAATTTGTTCTCGAAAATGTTACGTGAGAACGGTTACCCCAAATCTTTAATCAATAATATTTTTTACGCCTCATCCGTCAATAATCCAGTTAACGCTCCAGAAAACAATGAAGCTACACCATCTAAAAAACATTTAAACTTATTTTTGTTCCGATGTTGACGAGGCAACTCATCCATGCACTGTCTAGCAGCGGTGTCCGTATTGTTTGCTATTACAGGAAAACAATTAAGAACTTTTTCTAAGTTAAAAGACCTCACCCTAAAATGTTACAATCTAATTTAATTTACAAAGTTAACTGCAAAAGTTGTCAGTCTTCATATGTGGGTCAAACTAAACAATACCTCAAAAATAGAATGAAGCAACATGAAAACGATTGCAAGAGTGGCAATTTTAGTACGGGTTTGTCATTTCATCATAGAGATACAGGTCATAGTTTCGATTTTGAGGAACCTGAGATTCTATCTAGGGAAAATAATTTAGACAAGAGAATTTTCAAAGAGATGATCTTCATCAAGAAAACAACAGACAACGTCAATATTCAATCTGATACTTCCACCCTTAATAACATATATATAAACCTCGTTAGATAGTCGATGAATACCCCTGTATAGTGTTTCCTGTTTGTGTTTTTGTGGTAGGAGTTTCATATGTTCTATGTGATAACTCGCCCGCCGGTCTCTCTGTTCAGTTGATTGTTTGTTTACTATGAATAGATTACCAAGAAAATCTCAAGTATTTACCGAGCCCTCCAAGCATTTATTGCTATTAAGTTTTATTTTTTATGACTTTTCCATTGACTGGTTCTTCCTTGAAGAATAAAGGATTTCTTAGGTAAGAGATTATGGGCAATGGTGTTTTTGATTTCAATACAATCTAGTCAGTCTCCAAACATTGAATTTTTGTAAAGTTGATTAAACAACCTAAATTTTGAAAGAAAAATTGTAATTGTTCCTGTAATCTGTTTGTGTAAATGTCGATTTAAGTTTGTTCTAGCCACATAGTCATCCATGTATTAGTGTTTTGATTTCTTTTATCATTGTAGCCTGAGGAAGGCGAAATATAACGCCGAAACGTCGCTCTAGGAATCCAAAGTGTTTTCATTCAGTTCCTTAAACCGAGAAGTTGTCAATTACTAAATTCTGGAAGGAACGAGAACTATCCACAAACTTTATAATTACTGATTTTTATAATCAGAGTAAATAACGTAAACAAGAACATAAATATTGAATAATGGTTATTCATAGATTATGTCAAATTTTAATACCTTACCATAGAATATTAATTTATCACCGAACCCCAGGAGAGAAAAAATTAATATTTGCAATGTTTTTTTAAATGAAAGATAATATCTGTAACTATTATTGATCTTTAGTTATAATTTTCCTCAGAATAATTAGAGTAAATAATTATCACATTAAAATATTATAACGTCTCTGTGGTGGGTAGTTCCAAATAAAAAGTATTCTGTGGTTCCTTGTTGTTTTGATTCTGTTTGAAACTGTCAAAAGTTATTTGTATCTTCAAAAAAAAAAAAAAAAAGTGGAAAGATTTTGAGGGATAATATCGATAGTTTTAAATTATTCAATTCAGTATGAAATGATTATGGTCAGAAATTGCATTCTATTCTAATCTTTCTTGTTTATGAGCTTATATCTTCCAGTTTCAATATTGATTGAATTTTAATTAACCATGCATCATAACAAACATTCAGAAATATTAAAACTAAGTCAAATTCTATTATCTCTTAAGTTTGTGAACAAGGTTGAATCGGTGTATGAAATAAAGATAATAAAGGTATAAAACAAATCTAGGAGACTGGGTTCGAAGTTTTTAAAACTCATATGAGCTCAATTTGCAGCATTCCTATGTTAGAATAGATATAATTTGATGAACCCTGAAAGCCTGAAGCTATAAAAACCAGCTCTTCATAAAGACAAGTCTTCAATTTAACAGGTCCTGACAGAAAATACTTCACCTATTTCAAAGGTCAAAATATACCGAAGAGCGATGGAAAACTTTTTCTTTATTTATTATGGAATATTATTCTGGATTAAATATTAAACAAGGTGTTAGACATCATTAATAATGAATACAGCAAATAGCAATTTAGATTTTGTGGTGAATGTAAGACAAAAATTGTTCAGTGGTTAATTTCATCTATTAGTTTTTAGTGGTGGAACCATAGAGGAAGAGATTTCCCCATCCTTTTGAAGAAATATTTAATATAGACATAAAATATGGCAACATTGAACAAATCTTGTTATTGAATCATTTCAGCACAGAGTTGGATTTGGGAAAATCAGAAAATTTGGACAAAATTATATCGATTTAATTCCTTTCAATTTCAAATATCTCAAGAATGGTGCAATTTAGGAGGAAAGATGAAGAATGATTTTATATGCAAAAAGACTAATGATTCTAGGAAGTACAAGATACGGACCTTTAGTTCAAGTGATATTTGTTTTTCATGCAATTTAACCAATCTGTACAGTAGTAGTGAGAAACCCACAAGAAATGGAATAAATCTATTGATGCCAAAATATTCATGACTGTTATCAAAAACCTTCTACAAGAGATCATTTCAATTGATATTGTCGTTTGAATATTACAGGTGAAAATGCAATTTTTTTATGAAATTTCAACACCCTATATCTTTTGAACAGGGCCAAATTTGGAAAAATGTTATAGGAAGAAAATGTTTCTTTTGACGTCAAGAATCTATGGTTAAAATTAACGCAGTGGTCAAAGACTCACCCTGTATATTTGCTTTTGTCCTGAAGCTTTACATTTGTAATTATCTATTGATTTATCTACCGGAAATATCTTTGAATACTATCAAAAGCTTCCTTAGCCGTTGCGGTACCTGCTCCGTTATTTTTTCGAATTTTGGATCTAACTGCATTGGAGCTAGGAATAAGCTAAGCGAGATTTATAAAATTATCGGTTCTAGGGAATACAGGAGTGAATTTGGAGAGCTTCTCGAAAATGAGAAAATTCTTTAGAAGTTTCAACCTCCTGCTACTCCTCATTTCAGCGGTGTTTGGGAGTCTCATAGAAAATCGGTTGAGGCTCTCTTGAAAAGGGTTGTTGGAGATCAGCTACTGACTTACGAGGTGCTCAATACTGTTCTCGTCCAAATTGAGGCTTTGCTCAACTTTCGGCCATTGTCATGGCTTAGTACTGATCTGTCGGACCCTCCTCCTCTGACACCTGCACATTTTTTCACTTGGACCCTTTTGAAATAGTTTCCTGCTGTTGAACTTTCCGAATCCCTCCAAAATATTCCTCATAGGAAACAACTGTTGGACCAGATGGTTCAGTCATTTTGGCGTCGGTGGCGGGATGAGTTTCTTCATCAGCTATGAGTCCGACAAAAAAGTTATACTGAATATAATCACGTTCCTGTAGGGCACTGGTCATTTTAAGGATAGATAATGTATCTCAACTTCAATGGCCTATTGGTATAATTGACAAGGTTTTTCCTGGTTTGGATGGTGTCGTAAGAGTAATCAATGTCAGAACTAGGAATGGGTCTTACAACGACCGGTGGTTCATTAATGTCTTCTATCTGTTAAATGAAAGTATGTTTTTTTTGTAGTTGCGGAAATAAATTTCTGGTAGTATCGTTAATATTGAATATCATATTAATTGTTTTTGAACTTGTTTGTGAACCTATTTTGGAGTTATGCTAATATAAATGGTTTTTATTTATTGGTAGTGGTTCTTAAAATTTTTTTCAGGGGCAGAGGAAAATGTATGCACCGTGCCAATCCATTGGGATATGCGCTAGTTAAATATATCTGTAGAGACTTTTAGTTGATACATGAAAACATGTGTTAGTTATCCACTATAAGTATAAGTTTGCTAGATATTTCCTGGCAGTTGATTGCATTGCAGAATATTACTTATTTTAGTTGATTGGTGATTACAAAATTTGTGGATGCTGCAAACTGGTGAAGAAAGTGATACTTTCACGAATCGGAGAACCAAAACTCCAGGTGAAATTCTTTCTTTATTTCCCATCCTGAGGAAACCTGGCTACTTTTGTAAAAGAAACGGATTTATATTGTTAACAGTTCGCAATTATTTAGTTTGATTAATCAACAAAATGAGTGGGTAAAAAGATGCTTGACCAGTTAAACTCATTTCTAATTTCTACCGATGACAATTATTGCTAAATAAATTGAAATTTCAAACGAAATAGTATTAGCTAACTCAAAAACTTGAAAATAGTCCTAAATTTTCATTTAAGCTGAATTTGGAAATATGGTTCATATAATTTTATTCAGAACACAGGTATCTATTGTTCAAATTGACTAAGTGGTTGGGTACTCACAGAAAACTCACCGTCGCTTGTGTACATCGATGCTGAACACTCAGATACGAAAATTTCAAATCGGTGCATTCCGTTGGCAAATAGCCACTGCAATATCATTGAGAATAATATAGGCTTGTCTTATTCAGGTTTTATTTTTCATGTCACTGAATTCAAAACAATGTACTTCAATTGAAAGTCTTATTTATGTGATATTTTTCATTATTCTCACTGTTTTTATGTAGTTTTATGTGAATTATTAATGGTTGTGTAGGTGAAGAATCTGCTACAGTTAACTACTCACGGCGACAGCTATCCCATACTCAATCGGAGCCAGAGACCTCTGAACCACCCGTTTTTGCTACTGGGACAGCTTCTCAACGGTTGAGCAAAACATTCGCAGAACCTAAAATTAAGATTTTTCCTGCGAGTTCTACAATTCAGGATATCAACACAAGATCATCTATCTTGATGCACCTACATACAGAATATACAAGTATTACTGACGAGCTGGAAACTGTTTGTGGGCTACTGAGTCCACCAAGATCACCAGGTCTCCTGTCACCACCGAGGCCAGACCAGTCGCCACCATGTATGTCAGTCGTTTGTACTTGAGTAGATAATAATGATTTTGCACATATAGGTGAAATTCATTATATTCAGTTGATATTTGATTGCGAATACAGCCATTTTCCAGGAAATTAAAATATCAAATGACTATCTTGAAATATCAGTACTCCCTGAATCTTTATTTTTCAATTAACTTCACTAATTTCACCCAGAAGGCATCATTAAGAGTCCTAGAAGATCCAAATACGAGTATATCAAAGCATTCTCATTACTTCGAACATTTTTCTGATCTATCACCAAAGTTATTCAACAATATTTGAATTAATTTCAAATTGACACAACTCAACCTGACAACTATTGAAAATACAACGGGGGATAAGTCGGGGTTATATTCCTACATTATTCAGATTTGGGTATTATTTTGATTTAGGTATTTGAAGGGTATATTAGAAGTTTGTTGAAGGGTAGATAAATCTCCAATTAACTTTGTGTATAGTTTTTTAATTTCAATCAAATTATAAGTCTATCTATGGTAGTAGTTCATAATTCATAAATGTGAAAATAAAATTGAAAATTTATATTGGATTTTTGTGGGAATATTTTGTTATCAAACTGGGCATGTATAATCGGTGGGTGAATAGTGAGGCTCACAGGGTTGACAGGTTAGGTTGACTCCCTGCCTGCCGTAAAATATCCCACAGGCTTACAAAACCGAAAACTCACCTCGGAATTGGATTGATATATAGATGATGAACCATGCACAAAAGCGGATGATGAATTCGAAACGGAGAAACAATTTGAAAGTAGGACCTTGGAACGTAAAAATGCTGAATAATGAAGAACAAGAAATTGTACTAGACCTCGCAAATCATAGAAAAGTCATTGCCGCACGAGAGGTTATGAGGCTATGAAATTAAAAAAATCAGTAATATTTAACTCAATACTGAAATATTGTTTATTTATCAGGCGGGGTTCATTTTCCCTCTCTAGTGAACCTAGGAATGGCCTAAACTCAAGTTTCCATTATAATGATTATTCATAAAATAAATGTTCAATTTACAAGAGTACCAGGTTATTCGGATTGTAACAATAAAAAATTAATATAATAAGGTGGGCCTGCAATTGGGATGGTAATTTTTTAACCTATTTCCACTGACAATGGGTGAGCTTCCACATCAATAATTCTACAGTCAAAAAAAAATCCAAAAAAATAACTTGAACCAATGTACTGAATGGTTGATTAGCAAAAATTATTTTAATTTAAAAAAATAAAATATAAGAGAAGTGATGAAGGTAAGAAAAGTGGAAAAAAAAAACAATAAAAAGGACGAGATTTCAAACTTAACTTTGAACGGAGAACTTAGCTGGGACAATTTGTCTTCTCCACTGGAAAAAAAGTGGTGAGGTGTTGACTGCGTGATGACAGATGAAAAAAATATGATACGAGGTTGATAATGCTCCGTTCAGAAATCTTCTC
Organism: Micraspis discolor; assembly: GCA_030674115.1. NCBI lineage: Eukaryota > Metazoa > Arthropoda > Insecta > Coleoptera > Coccinellidae > Micraspis > Micraspis discolor. The sequence goes on from JARTUT010000037.1 coordinate 141,339, forward strand.
AGCCAAATTGATTCTTATCGACTCCAAAAATAATATGAAAAAAAAAATCTAAAAAAAACATAGAATTATAAACTTACTTCCAAATTACGAGGATTTAAGTAGCCAAAAGGTGATTCAGGCAATCCGAATTTAATCGTTATATTAAACAATATACGCCTTTCAAAAGAAATATAATCTTCAAATATATCATGAATCTACTACTACTACTTCTTTTGAATTCACCACTTTTATTATACGTCTGTATTCCATGAAATTATTAACAAGAAAGAAAGATACTCGAACATCTGAATTACTGGATTCACGAAAAAAAACTTATAACCTTAGACAAAAAAAATCTGGCATATATTAATAACGCGACGAAGAATTTGTTTATTGAACATAATAATAAGTTGAAATGAAAGATGTCGACATCTATAAATTTTTCCGAAAACTAGGATTAGTTAAAAGAAATGAAAAGAAGAAATTTTGAAATATGTTAAGATATCTGTAATTAAAAGTTTAATTGAAGTTTACTTTAAAATACTGTATTAATCGAATTCTGAGCCGTAACAGTTATAAAGAAAAAAGGAAATGGTCATTGTTAATATGGAGATTATGTCAAGATATACAGTCACTAGCAAACCTATAGCAGCTTCTCTAGTATAAGAGTGTGGAATTCAGCTGACGTTAGAAGTGATCATCGTTCACTCTTTGGTAAATTCAGAATCAAGTAGAGCCCAAAAAAACCTCAAAAATCAGGTAAAATCTACGAAAAAATTCAAAGGTGATTCACTATGGGACCAACGATTTAAGAATTATATAGATATAATTTAGCTCAATCCGACTGGCAATGACGACAATGCTATATCGACAAAATTGAAGGTAAACATCAAAACTGCAGCCACCGAAGCTCTTCGGATGGCTACATGTAAGAGAAGAGATTCGAAGAAAATTAAAACTCTATGGTTCTGTGGTGAAATCAAAAATCAGTGCAAAAAGAAGAGAGAAGCATATCTGAAATAATTGACTACAAGAACTCATTAATCTTACAATGAATACAAGAGGATTTGAAATGTAACTAACATATTGGTCAGAAGGGCAATGGACTGGCATTGGAAGAATTCTAGGGAAAGATTGAAATGATACTTCTATGTACCTACTTCAAAACCAAATTGGCTTTTTATAAGGGGTCACAGGAAAGATATTAGTTAGGATTAATACCTGTGAGGATATGGGTGAGGAAACATGGACCAATTATTCGAAGGATCTCATGGGAGTGTACCAGCAACGCCACGAATCTCGCCCATCTTAATGAAAGAGAACATTGACTCAATAACGGAATCTGACATAAGAAAAGCATTAGAAAAGCTTCAAAATAGAAAAAGCCCTGGTTCAAACACGTTCAGAGACATCACTTACGAACTTCTCATATGTGGCAGCGAAAGATAGATCCACGAGTTGGATGGTTGAATGGCGAACAAGTACCATAATCCAATGCAATAAAAAGAGGCCTGGGTGCATAGAGGAATTAATTCACCATCGTCAATTGTAAAATTATTAACTAAAGTGATTACAAATCTGATAAATGTGCGAATCACACTATCTGACGAGAACAAGGATTCAGATTTGGACAATCATACACAGAGGCAGTGCTTCTCATCAGACAAAGACCAGAAAAGTCCATTGAATATGATAAAACAGTATTCCTTTGCTTCATAGAATTGGGAGAAGCGTTCGACCGAATAAAATTGGAAGATGTGGTGCACCTCCTGTATGATAATAATAATGCGTTTATTCATGCTAATGAAATGTACACTTCCATTTTTAACACTCCTCAATTCATTCATTGTAAAATAATCCAAAATAATTACTAACACAGTTCAATATACAGGGTGCTCGGCACACGGACCGTCAAATTTTTTTGGAGCGTTGGTAGGGTCATTTGCTACCTTTTCAGTCTTGGAACCTGGGTCCTTAGTATTACAGTTACGGAGGTATAATTTTTTTATTAGGTTTTTCTAATTTACCTAAAATGTACCCTTCGAAGTCCCATAACTTTTTTTGCGTGTGATTTTACATGCATTTTTTTATTGTATTAAGTCTACATGAGTGTGTGTTGATAAAAAACGTATTTATTGTTACACATAACACCACAAAATTACCACGTGGGCCACTTATTGAAAAAAATAATGAAAGTATGAAAACACCTCTGCACTTCTATTGAAATTTGAAAAAAAGTTACAGCTATTACAAACAAAGTTTTATTTTAAAATATTCTTTGGTTTATAACGTTGCTAACCATATGCTATTTACGTAAGTCAATAAAAAAAATAATACTGCAAATAAGGTTTTATTCAGAAGAGTGAAGAAAGTCGCACCTAAATAAAAGTACGGATTTCGACACAACACAGCGAGCAAGGAAATTTTACCTGCCCGTTTTAGACGCGTGTGAATTATAATTACTATTTCCGTCATTCAAGATTCAACTGTCTCTGCTGTTGGAAGTGTCTGTGCCGCGTTGTTCATTTTTTAAAATTTGTATTTTTTTGTTTTTGTTACTTTTATCGACTTTTTGCTACTGTTGTTTTAATTATGGTTGTTGATATGCCTAATTTCACCAACGCTGAGTATTCTGATATGGTGATGGCATATGGCAAGGCCCATGGTGTTGCTCGTGCAGCTCAAAGGATTTATCAAGCCAAATTTCCTGATCGAAAATTACCCCACCACGAAACATTCTCGACGACTTATAGACGATTAAGAGATACTGGAAACTTGAATTTTCAAGAGCCTCGGGTCAATGTGAGGCAACACCATGTAGCAGCTAACGATCAAATACTTCAATCCTTTGAAGAAGATCCAACTACAAGCATTCGTGATGTTGCTCTTTGAGTTTCCATTCTCTCTAAATCGTCGATAAGTCGTCGAGAATGTTTCGTGGTGGGGTAATCTTCGATCAGGAAATTTGGCTTAATAAATCCTTTGAGCTGCACGAGCAACACCATCGGCCTTGCCATATGCCATCACCATAGCAGCCTACTCAGCGTTGGTGAAATTAGGCATATCAACAACCAAAATCAAAACAACAGTAGCAAAGAGTCTATAAAAGTAACAAAAACAAAAAAATACAAATTTGAAAAACTGAACAACGCGGCACAGACACTTCCAACAGCAGAGGCAGTTAAATCTCGAATGACGGTAGGGTCAAGTCAGCGGCGACTAACCCAATCCAACCTAAGGACAGAAATAGTAATAATAATTCACACGCGTCTAAAACGGGCAGGTAAAATTTCCTTGCTCGCTGTGTTGTGTCGAAATCCGTACTTTTATTTAGGTGTGACTTTCTTCACTCTTCTGACTAAAACCTTATTTGCAGAATTATTTTTTTATTGACTTACGTAAATAGCATATGGTTAGCAACGTTATAAACCAGAGAATATTTTAAAATAAAACTAAGTTTGTAATAGCTGTAACTTTTTTTCAAATTTCAATAGGAGTGGAGATGTTTTCATACTTCCATAATTTTTAGGGTTCCGTACCTCAAAAGGAAAAAACGGAACCCTTATAGGATCACTTTGTTGACCGTCCGTCCATCCGTCTGTCAAGACCCTTTTTCTCAGGAACACGTGGAGGTATAAAGCTGAAATTTATACTTATTACTCAGGTCTACTGTGCCTTGAAGCTGTGAAAAAATCAAACTTGCATATTTTGAAACTCGCAAGTACTGGCAAGGGAATCTAAACGCAATCAAAAGATACAGCAACGTTTTATTTAAGCTGCATATTTTGAAACTCGTATTAAAGTACTGGCAAGGAATCTAAACCTAAAAGAAACAGCAAAAGCTGGTACTTCCAGACCTAAAATCTTGAAATTTGGCATGAAGCAACGTTTTATAGCACAAATAAAGGAAAAATTCCGAAAACCATAAATTTTTAGTTACATTACAAAATATATATTTTTTAATAAATATAAACTTATTACTTTTTTCCAAATGAACGCGTAGAGCTATCAAGTTGAAATTCATATCAAATACTTAGATCTAATTGCCTTTAACCCGTGAAAAAAAAAAAATCTAAGTCAACGCAAAAACGCAAAAGTACAACCATTGATACCGCATATTATGAAACTCGCAACTACACGCAAGGGAATTAAACCCTAAAGACCACTTCCCGTTGACATAGAATCTCGAAATTTGGTAAGAAGCAATAGCTTACAGCACAGGTAACAGAAAAATTCCGAAAAGCTTAAAATTTTAAGTAGTTATACCACTAAAAAAAAAAATACCATAGTTATGACTCGATTGTCGTAATGAACGAACTTTGTAAACCTTGCAGGTTTGTACGGAACCCTCGGTGCGCGAGTCCGACTCGCACTTGGCCGGTTTTTTTTTTTTTAATAAAGGGCCCACGTGTTAATTTTGTGGTGTTATCTGTAACAATAAATACGTTTTTTATCAACACACACTCATGTAGACTTAATACAATAAAAAAAAGGCCCACATTCACCCGCTAGCATCTATTCACGAAGTAGGACCTTATGAGATCCAGGCTATCATCGCAAAATTCAAACCTAGCCAACTTTCCGACAAAAATAGAACGCAAAACGCAGTCGAAGGCCTTACTCAAATGGAAAAAAACCAACAACGCACACAAGCCCCCTCAAAGCATCTCAACGCAAACTCAACAAAACGAACGATAGGATCCGATGTTTTTAGAATCCTGCAAAACCCGAATTGTTCTCCGGGGAATGAATCATTCGATCACAACTCACAACTTGTTTATGATCAACTGCTCGAAAACCTTCCAAAAAAACGGCAAAAGAAATCGGATGATAGTTCGAAATGTCCGATCAACTACTCTTCTTGAAGAGCGGAACAACCTTGATATCTTCATTGAATCCGGAAAAATTTTAGATCTCTGCAGTTGATACCTAATTACTTTTGTCAGACGAACTACAATACTACTCAAGTTGCGTTTCAGTAAATATACCGACAGTCCACAATTATCTTTGGATTTTTCAGTGTTAATGACACTACGAACCTCATCATAAGATACAGAACCTGAAAGTTCAATTTTGTATCAGATGAACAATTTAACCCAATCATGTCAACATTACATCGATAACATACCATGAGCTGTTCTCACTTTGCTATGAACACATATTGATTTATTTCGATTTTGAAGTTTCAAATAGTTAATAATTCGAAATGTCACGATTTGGTTGTAATACTGACGATAATATTAATGAAATTATAGAATCCGTTTACAGTAAGAATTTTGTATGGAAAGCATTTATTGACTCTTGCAACTATAGAAAGTATCAATTAGATGGAAATCGGACGGTGAAAGAATTGGCGTTGATTTCAAAGGATTGGGCTGTGAACTTGAAGAGAAAAGATGGTACAGAGTTCAAAGAAAATACGGCCAAAACCATGTAGAATATAAGAAGTAAGCTGTTACAAGAAAAAGATTATAAAGAAATTAAAGTTATTATTGATCCATTCAAAAGTGTTGCATTTCAAAGAGCGCGAGCTGCCCGTGATTCTATACGACGAAAACAGCAATCAGATCTACGTAAAAGGAAACAAAGTTCGGCTGCATTAAGTTCTGTCGAAATGACGAATATGGTAAATTTATGGAATGAAAATACTCCTGAAGGGCTGCAACTGAAATTCTATCACATAGCCGCGGTAGAATTAGCTTGGAGAGGTGGGGAAGCTGCTGCTTGCTTGTCTGAATTTTTTTGTATCGAATCAAATAATGTTGGTTCTGTAACAAACCGAGTGGAATATAACCCTGTATTCAGCAAGACTTGCCAGGGCGGTTCAAGAATGTGTACTGGAAGCAAGTTTTTAATGGAAAACGATGACAGCAACGTTTGTCCCGTCCGATTATTCAAAAAATTGATGTCGGAAAGGAGCCCCAATATTAAAACCAACAGATTATTTGTCAGACAAAATCGTCAATGGAAATCCGAGAATGATCACTGGTATGATAATATGCCCATTGGAAGAAATACGATTCAAAATTGAACAAGATCGTCAGCCGAAGCGATTGGATTGAATACATAGGAAAAAAATTACTAATCATTCCAATAGATCGATCACGGTTAGTCGATTAGCCGAAAGTGGTGTACAAGAACAACAACTTATAAAAATTACGGGTCACAACAATACCAACTCAATAAAACCCTACTTGAATATTGACGAAGAACATCATAATCAAATTATTAACAGCATGCGTAGTGGAAATACATCTTCATCAGTAATAGAAAATAACACGTCTGGATCTTCATTTAACTTTTTCAATTGCTCCTTTGTTAATTGCACCTTTAATTAAATTATGTTAGCTCTGTGTTCTTTCTATATTTAGCAGAAAATTTTCTATCAGATTAATAAGATGTCTAGAATACTAGTGTGTGCAGTCCTCCCATTTTGTTTTACAGGTTTGGCGACATGGGGATTCTTTCATTTTCTCTTCGCCAGGTAGCGCCACTCAGATTTATTCGAATGTCAGTTTCTGATTAGAATAAATTATTTATTGCTTTATTCGGAATTTTTGTATAAAAATGTGTGAAAAGTGATTATCCATTTTTTATAATGCGTTTTTGTATTTTATGTGGACAGTCTAGTGCTGCGGATGAAAATTCACGAACTTTCAGTGTGCCAAATGTGAGTAGAAATGATTTTTTTAATGACTCATGCGAAATTGTTCTATATCAAGTAACAACTAAATATTATGCGTGCGTTTCAAGAATCCTCAAAAGATATACGCATTTCAAACACTTATTTTCATAGATATAATTGATCAAATCAGTTTTTTTTTTCTGCTTTTGTCTTTTTATTTCCAGATTCGATGTGGACAACTTGAAGAAGCCTATGTGTCCATCAATAGAAGACCACTCTTGAAGAAAGAGGTCCCTCAATTATATTTCAGCTTATTTTTGTAGTTTCACACTTTGGCGGGAGCCAGGTTTTTTTACTGAGATTTTTTCCGTAGGCTTTCATGTCATACGCCGAATTGTATGGCACCCCGTCACTAACCCTTGCTCTATATGCTTTATTGTTTGCTAACCAAATATTGTGAGCCAAAAGTGCTGCGTGGAATGCTCTGCCAGAAGTTGTGGTGAACGCTGCGTCGGTGAATGGGTTCAAGAGTTGTCTGGACCGATGGTTCGCTGGTTTAGTTTCACGTTAATTGTTCTTTGCTTTTTTGTTGTATTCAGTACTGTGACATATATTTCATTTTTAAGTTATTTTGTGAGTTTATAGAATTTATTTCTCAACTCTTCTCAAATTGTAATAATAATAATATACATATATTGAAATTATTTACTTTATATGTTGAATTGAAACTTTTTGAGAATGAGAATACATATTTTTTCATCATTACAAAAAGAGAGCTCCCAAATCACCCATGCCATCCTGTAGTAACTATTTTGAACAGGACCTCCCATATAATTCATTCCCAGTCCAATAGAAAACATTCTTACTGATATTACAAATATTACTTATCCAAAATGATGAGATCAGAAATTAATAAAACATACATAAATGAGCATCAACGAACCATAAATCAGGCTTGTTAAATCTTCATAGAATAATACTGAAAACATTTATGTTCGAGCAAGAGACCATGTATTAGTGAAAAAATCATACTTCAATGTATTAGAGAAAAATGGATAAACCTTACTAATTGAAAGCATTACGTGTTCAGATCTCGCATCACAAGAATCTTTATTTGAAAGCCAGTTAATCGGTGAAATCCATGAAATATTTGTCTAGTTAATTTTTCAGGGGAATGAAATAAATTTCTTTAATTTTTGAGGATAATTTGATTTAAAATTTCAACAAATGTCAAGCGTTTGTAATGTAAAATTATGAATGAATTGCCTTGTGGCTCCCTCATGTGAGTATAAAACTAAACAGTCGCCATGTCCCAAAAAGTAAAATGACGTTTCCATTCAAAATTTGACAAGTGCACACACCAGTATTTTAGACATCTTACAGATTAACACTCGGACATCGATGAATGCTCAAAAATTTTATGACAACTTTCTCAAGCTTGTTGCTTCCAAGCAACAGGCTTTCGAAATCTGTCATAGAATTTTTTTGAACAATTATCAATGACCTTGGGTTATTACTACTGATAATAATCTTCCCGATGCTGTAGCTAATGATTCTAATAGTACGATGAGAATGATTGTTAAATCTTCATCCCACCCTATCCTATCAGGAATACATTGACAACTCCAAGTGTTCCATCGTTCGAAACTATTCGATCAGCCAATATGTGTACAAAAAAATGTACAGGAAAATAATAGAAATATGCAAACGTCGAATATTGATCCTTCACGGCAGAGGGAATTTCAATGCAAGACGGTTGCTAGAAAGAAACAGGCAGAACGTAAACCTCTTATGACTTGTATGGGATCAAAACAGATCACACCTGAATCGAAAATCAAAGGCGCACCAAGAAGAAAATGGTTGTACATCAGTAGAATATGGGGAAAGGATGTGAGTGAGAAATGAGTGTGGGATTCGTACTTTTATTCCGAATTGTATTATAATGTTCTATGTTTTTTTTAATGACGTTATAAATAATTTAGATATAGGAGGCGAGAAAGAAAAGAATGGAGTTTTAGACGTCAATCAGATCGGAGACGAGTTTTGTTCGTTGAGAGGCTGTATTTCCTTCGATTTTTTTGCTGTTACTTGCCTCGAGAATAAAGTTTTATTCCAACTTCGTGGTAATTACTGGTAGTTATCCTAGACAACGGAAAAATCAGTGTGGGATTCGTACTTTTATTCCGAATTGTATTATAATGTTCTATGTTTTTTTTAATGACGTTATAAATAATTTAGATATAGGAGGCGAGAAAGAAAAGAATGGAGTTTTAGACGTCAATCAGATCGGAGACGAGTTTTGTTCGTTGAGAGGCTGTATTTCCTTCGATTTTTTTGCTGTTACTTGCCTCGAGAATAAAGTTTTATTCCAACTTCGTGGTAATTACTGGTAGAAATGTAGGATTTTTCCGTTGTCTAGGATAACTACCAGTAATTACCACGAAGTTGGAATAAAACTTTATTCTCGAGGCAAGTAACAGCAAAAAAATCGAAGGAAATACAGCCTCTCAACGAACAAAACTCGTCTCCGATCTGATTGACGTCTAAAACTCCCTTCTTTTTTTTCTCGCCTCCTATATCTAAATTATTTATAACGTCATTAAAAAAAACATAGAACATTATAATACAATTCGGAATAAAAGTACGAATCCCACACTCGAATAAAAATTATCAATACTTATTGGTAATTATAGATGATTTTACCAAATTCACATGGATTTTCCCAACTAAAACGACGAAGGCCAAGGAGACTGTAAGTTGTTTAGTCAAGCAACAGAAAACTTTTGGTAACCCTAGTCGCATCATCACAGACAGAGGAGCAGCTTTTACTGCTAAAGAATTTGAAGATTACTGTGATGAAGAAGGGATCCATCAAGTGACCATAATCACAGGAGTTCCTAGAAGTAATGGTCAAGTTGAAAGGATAAATCGAATAATAATTTCAGTATTAACTAAATTAAGCTTGAAAGATCCTACTAAATGGTATAAATACGTTGATAGGGTGCAAAGAGCGATTAACTCTACTTATCAAGAAGCAAATCAACTGGGATAACGAAACAAATCATAGACGAACAAGAAGACTTGGATGAACAGATGATCTGAACGAACTATTGACTGAGTTTGGATTATTGACGAAGATCTGAACGAAGAAGAAGACGAAATAGACGAAGATCTGAACAAAGAAAAAGACGAAGTAGACGAAGATCTGAACAAAGAAAAGACAAATTAGACGAAGATCTGAACGAAGAAGAAGACGAAGTAGTGCTGCAGGACAAGGTTTACCTTTTCCACTGAAAGACAGAGACGAAGTGAGGAAACCCACGGCGAGAACTGGGTTCCGAACGACAGGTGGAATTGGTGCTAGAGTTTTGAAGTATCAAGGTAGGAGATATCCTTTCTAGAAGCACTCACTGAGGAAGGCTGTTCAAAAAGAATTTATTTTAATTCTGTATTTTTGAGACATTTTGTGTCATTGAGACATTTTGTAAAGGAGTACAGCCACTCAACAAACAATTGTCAAGTTTTTAATTTTGATCAGTTGATTATTATTAATTTTTGGTTTATCGTTCATCGAACTCTTTTCCGTTATTTCGAAAAACTTCTTTTGTGTATTTAGTGTTTTCATTTGTAGATATTCTGATTTTAGTTGTCTCGTTGTGAATTAGAGTATTCTTCATATTTTTCGAATTAGTTATCAGTTTGATACTTTTTAAAGATGTTGATTTTAGGAGCCATACCTAAAATTGCATATCAAATAACTCATGCAAGATTATCTGTTGTGAAAGCGTTACATATTATTTGTTACGGTGATGAGGAGAGCCGCGTAAAGGTCGAAAAGCTTTGCGGAATTTTTCAGGATTTTCTTGGAATTTAGGTACGGACCAACACTTGGCCAAAGTACGTGATATCACCAAACAGTTGACACTTCCAGATATGATAGCGGTATGCAATATTCTTGATTTGGAGTATAGTGGATCTTCAGATGAAATAGCTGAGCGCATATGTTCATTTTTGATTAAATTTGAATACGCCCAAGAATTAAATATTGATGGTGATGATATTGATAATATTACTGAAGATCGACAAGAATTCGAGAAAGAAGATGATCTTGAAGGTATAGAGGGTAGTGAAGATGAGGTAGAAGAGCAAGGAAAATATGAGTTCGACGCGAGAAGGAACTATGGACGAGAAGGATTTTCACTGACTTTTAGAGATGTAGAAGAAAACATAAGACAATTCGATGGAAAAGATGACTTTCCGATTAGAAGGTGGATTGAGGATTTTGAAGAGATTGCAGAAATAACTGGTTGGAATGAGCTTCAAAAATTAATATTTGGAAAAAAATCATTGATAGGACTAGCGAAGTTGTATATACAATCGCAAAAAGGTATAAGAAGTTGGAGCGTGTTGAAAAAGAGACTACTTGATGAATTCGAAATCAAAGTTACCAGTGCACAGATCCATAAGTTGCTGATGACAAGAAGAAAGAAATATGATGAAAGTGTTCAAGAATATGTTTTGTCTATGAGGGAGATTGCCAGTCGAGGGAATATTGAAACTGAAGTAGTCATTCAATATATTATTGATGGGATACAAGATGAATCTGCAAACAAAGTCATACTGTATGGTGCCAGAAACTTTCATGAGTTCAAAGAGAAGGCTAAGCTTTACGAAACTATCTCCAAGAAGAGGAATGTAGGAGGAGGTAATTTCTATAAATCCAAGATAGAAAATGTGAAGCATCAGGTGAAGCACGAGGCTAAGAAAGGTGTTGAAAGTAGTCCAAAAGATCAGAGGATGAATGGGAAGCAGCAAAATTGCTATAACTGTGGAAATCGTGGACATAAATCTAACGATTGCCCAGACAAAAGTAAAGGTGTAAAATGTTTTAGCTGCAAAGGATTTGGACATGTAGCATCGAAGTGTCCTGAGAAAAATTCAACTGTACAAAACTCGCATGCTTCAAATCATATGAACACAATTGAAGTAATACAGAGCAATATTATGACATTGTAAATTAAAGGAGTTTTAGACGTCAATCAGATCGGAGACGAGTTTTGTTCGTTGAGAGGCTGTACTTCCTTCGATTTTTTTGCTGTTACTTGCCTCGAGAATAAAGTTTTATTCCAACTTCGTGGTAATTACTGGTAGTTATCCTAGACAACGGAAAAATCCTACATTTAAAGGATTTTTTTCAAGATTCCACGGAATGTAGTGATTTCGAGGTAAAAAAACTTGTCACTGAAGGTTGCAATTTTGCTTTTAGCATTGGGGTGCCTTCTGATGATTTGTTCTCTGAGTTTTCTAAACCGGAATCATGTCCGAAAGGAGTTGTATCAAAAGAGTTCAATTTCAAGTATTTTTTTTCAGAGGGAAACACCATCCTTAACCACAATAAAGTAAATTAGAAAGGATCCTAACTCTGCTGCATCAAAATATTCAGTCAATCACTACGCCTTTATTAAAATTACAATATGTTTTGTCCTGTTCCGATGTAAATATTCTACATGTCTAACCGAACACTGCATATCCGAATAGTAATCGACAGCATACACTTCTCCAGGTTATTTCCTGGCTTCCTTCCATTGCAGAGATAAGGCCCTACATGGTGGATGCGCTATTTTTTTTTGGAAAAGGCACTAATAGAAAATATTTCAACCAACTCAATGTTGATGGTATTGTTGAATCTTGTGCAACTCAGGCTGTTAATCCCCTCAGAGAAATATTTAATTATTTGTATTTATAGGCCAAATACATTAGTATGTGCTAGTCGTGTTGATGTTTTTTTTTCGAAAAGTTGTTAATAATAGTTGATGAATGCAAAACTGAAAATGTGAAATGCATTATTGTTATGTTTGTTCGCCCTTCTCCTTCCATACTTCTGATCAGTATTCCTGCATGTCCGCCGGAGGAGGAGGATCAGCGGTGGTTTCTTTTCTGGCTTCCGCTAATCTTCTGAAGAACTGTCTTTGACTGCGGGAAAAGAGGTTGTTGTCTTTGTATCTTCTTGTTCTTTTATGGTACCTTCTCAATCAATTGCCTAAGGCTGCAATCTTCTGTGTCAGATTTTCTATGTATATCTTCAGTTGCTCTTTTTGTTCCGTCTTTTACTTAGTCCTAATTTTCAAGTTGTGAATTTATTTTTCCTTCATTTCTACCCTCTTGGTTGGGTTTGTGCTGTTCATGAATGCTTGTAGAATGCCAATTTCTTTTCTCAACTTCGTTATCTTTCTCTCTTTTCTCTCCTCCCATGGTGACCTAGTTTGGGCTTGTTGTATTTCATTCTTGATCTTTGTTTCAAGGATTATATTTGAGACAGTCGCTGCACAGTAGATTGTGACAAAGTTCTTCGGAGTTTTTGGAGTTACCGAATTCTTGTTGTAGTGCGGTTTATGGCTTGGATTATCTCTTTCGTGTTTTTGCTCTGTTCTATTTTGGTGATTTTCGATCTTGCATCCATGTCACTTCCACTCCATTTTATATCCACTTGTTGGTAGATGGCTCTTATTCCAGCCGTATGTTCTTCCTGCTCTATCATGTGCGGTTCTTCAACCTCTCGTCCCTCTTCGGACTCTGGTAGGGTTCTCCCAAGGCTCATTCTGTTGATACTCAGCCTTATGTTATGCGATGTTGTAGATGTCGAGGATCTCAATGCGTTGTCCTTCATTGTTTCGCTTTCATCAGGTGAAAGCAGTTTTCGGGTTTTAATATTCTTTATTTGGGCTATTAGGTGTTTTCTCGTGAATAATTTATCGGAATATAATTTCGCCCAAAGTTCTACCAGCTTCGCAGCATATTTCTTGGTGTTCGTTTTTCCCTCCGTAGCTTGAAAATATGCACTGAGTAGACTAACATTCATGCCCCTAGTCCAGTGCTGCGTTCTCTGTCTTCGGGTTGAAGCGGGATTGTCTTGTGTGAGCGGGTCACTCCTTGACATGTCCAAGCTACTTACCTGTCGTATTCTATTCGATCTACGAGGCCTTGTGGTATCGTTTCATAGAGAGGTGCCACTTGCATCACCCACCTCTACTAGGGACTGGTTCAGTCTTCCCCCAGGCGCAATCCCAACACCGGGGGCGGTATCCGAGGCTCTCTGTCTTGTGTCAAAAGCAATGTGGAATTCACAGTGAAGGGGCTGCTAACCCTCTGCACTGGTGAACTCGGGTACGCGGGGACGTCACTCCCCGAAGGCTTACGCCCCCCTGCGTATATAGATATATATATAATCTATCTGAACGGGCTAATTGAAATTTTGTCGAGAAACAATTGGTTGGAGTACGTGTCGTCATCAATCACAAGTAGCAGGCAGACTATTGTTTCGGAATTATTATTCCTAATCATGTCGCTTAACTTGATTGATGATGACTGCCAAACGAAGCCACAGAACTTATCTCAGACCAAGGCACATTGGAACTATATACACCTTCATGCGCCCTCTAGCGGCCAAGCGTCTGCGATTCTTTCCAAACCAGTTTCTCAAGACACGTTTCAACGTTTTATTCTTCTTCTCTCAAGTACACTTTAACTTTAGTTTTGGTACTTTCGATATATTAAACTTAGGAGGTTGAAATTCACCCAATAAGCGATTTATCGGATTTATAAGACTAAGTGTATGTATCTGATACATTAAATTATCTTTGTCTTATAACTTTTGCCTATTCATTATACTATATATTGAAGAAAGATAATGGGTTAAACCGCAGGTAATGTAGAAAATACGGAAAATGGATGGAAGGTACTTGCCGCTTCTGTTATGCACAACTGTTGTCGTTTTTTTTATAATTAATCATTTCCATCGGAATCCTGCTTTCTTGGTTGCCTTGCTCTGAAGAATATGCAGAAACGCGTGTCGATAAGTACCTTCCCTCCATTTCCAGTACATTATATGTGTGTGCGTGTACAATAATTATTACCTCTTTCCTTTTAACGACATGCATCCTCTTGCTATAGGCCATAATTTGATATTAATATGGCTTGCTCCATAACGTTTTGAGAATTCAGAACGTTTTCTTAGGGATCGTTATAAAGGGGGGATTCTTTAAAGCTGTATTATGGGCGTTTAACCAGAGAAATAATCTACTTTATAGTTTCGACACTTACTATGTGTATATTCAATGATAAGCAAAGGAGAATATATTGAATTAGGGTTTTTAATTTACACTATTTATTGAATTGCTTACAATTGTTTCAATACACAGTATTAATTTTACAGCAACTTATTAATTGATTCTGACAAATTGAGATGGTTCTTTAAATAATTGTGGTCAGTAGAATGGTTTACGAATGAAGCAATTTCAAGGGTTCAGTGGGCCTTTCTGAATATCAAAATTTGCTATTGGTAAATTGCAATGGCCCTCTTGATCGTTTAAAACTGTACTTCCGGTGTTGAGGTGGTTTTTGATTTCAATGTATTCCCAGTTTCAAACTGGCAATGTATATAAAGTATTTCGGATTTTGTTAAAATGTTTTCATCAAGGTGGACGGGATTATTTGAGTCTTTCTTGTTTAGTCTGTAACTTCTAAAGTGTTCTTCGAACTTCTGGTGGAAACTCCTGCCAGTTTGTCATATATATCCAGCATTGCAATCTTCACAATCTAGTTTGTTAACCCCAGATATGTAGAACTTGTTCTGAATAGTTTTTGTTTTGTTTATGAAGGATTTTGAATTATTATCTGTTTCAAATGCAATTTATATATTTTAGGTTTTCAGGGAGTTTGATATTTTATGACATGAATGACCGGGGTAGATTGGACACGAATGCCGAAGATCAGGGTTTTTTTGTCTGGGGGTATATAGAATGTACATCGATAATTCATGATTTCATATCTTAAATGTTATTCATTCCATGTGAATATACAATAAGTTTATTTTGTCATTGACCTATTTACATAACTGTAGTATTAGCTTGTGTTTGTCGTCAATTTATTATAAATTTGGCTATTTGAATCAGAAATTAGATCTCTCCAGGTGAAATCATTCAGCAGTATATAACGGCTTTTTGGGAGGATGGCTCTCAAAGAATGGAGATGTCTTCTTATATAATTTCTGGAACATTTATGAATTATGCTTTTAGTAGGTCACATATCTTCTCGTAATCCATTTGCAATTCCAGGAAAGAATATGTTACTTCTGTTTTATTTTTGATTGAACTTTGATAAGTTTTCATTAAATTTCATTTCAACTGAAGAGTTAACCCTAGAACCATAACGTGGAATTAGTGTAACATTCCCCACAACGTGGCGTCGCATACGACTCCAGAATGTTATGCTATATATCTATAATGTATGCATTTTCAGTTATGTTATAATAACAATTCTTGATCATATTTAAATAGTAGATTGTTTATTATTGAAAAAAAATACAGTTTCTTACATTAATTCATGAAATATAGGGAAAATGATCTCAACCTAACCTCTAGTCCATTAATCCAAAACAAAAAGAAATTGAACAAAAATCAATATTTTTCTGAAAAATACATGTTTCATGAGAGTCTTATGGCTATCATGAAGAAGAAATTCATTTCATTTGCAGTCTATGCGAATGCTAAGTCGATGCTCAGCGCAAACATGTTTTTGGCAATGTTCGCAATTTGTTGCGTGCTTTACGGTTTTTTGCTCGAGGGCAGAAATCACAGCGACCCAAAGACCTTTCAGCTCGTTGTTGCACTTCTTCTTCTTCTCCACATTTCAATATTTGACGAATATTGTTCCTCATTTCTCTGGGAAGTCGACCATTATTCATTCTGTCCCTGAGATGATCTTCCACGAATGACATTGTCAATTTTTTAATAAATTCTGAACGACTTGTCGGTCGACAGCTGTCTTCATTCCATTTGTAAATTACGTATGAGTTGATACCTGCAATATCTATCATACCATAGAATATAGAATATTCTGAGAGGCCACCTGCGAGTTTTTCTGGACACTGTTGCTGAGTGGCAAAGTTGATCAAAAGTATCAACGCCTCCTTTAATTGCGTTGTAAAACATAATTATTTCTGGTTTACTGGTATGTTTATCTACATCAGCTTGTGTAAGCATTGTCGATAGTAGGATCACAGCCTTATTTCTTTTCGGTACGTAAGAAACCAGAGTGCATTTTTCATTATGCACAAACATAGAGGAGTTTACGGTTTTTCCTCTCGTTTCCACTAGCTCTCTGGGTATATCTGGTTTGTTCTTCCTCATTGTTCCAACCATTGTAAGCTTATGTTCCAACAATTTTTCTGCTACCTCGTAAGAACTAAACCAGTTATCCATTGTACAATTGCTATTTGAGCCTTGGATGTTTTTTGTCAAATCTAGAATATATTGTGTAGGAATGGACAGGTTACCTTCCCTATTCTCTTTTCCGATATAGGGTTTTGCCGAACACATATAAAACGTTTTCGAGTCGCACATAGTGACAAGTTTCAAGCCATATTTATCTGGCTTGTTAGGGATGTACATTTTAAAAGGACATATTCCTCTGAAACTCAGCAAAGTTTCATCAATTGTCACGCACTCTGATGGTCTGAAGTTTTTTCTGCAACATGCCTCGAAAATATTCCACATCTGTCTAATAGGAGCGAATTTGTCACATTTTTTCCTGTCTTCTCTGCTTGCTTTATCGTCAAACCTCAAACAGTTAATCAAAAATTCAAAACGGTTCTTGGACATGACTGCTCTAAAAACGGGAGGCCCCAGTTCTGATGAAAATATCTCCAGTAATGTGAGGTGCGCACTCTTCATAACACCACTGAGATACAATAGACCAAGCAAAGCACGCAATTCAGCAACATTCGTTTCACTGATATATCGCTGATCGGTTTTATAAAACGACTTTTTCAGTTTCATCTGTTCATTTGTAGACTGAACAATTATGGCGATTATTTCATCTGTAAAAAACGAATTCCGAATTTTTCGGATGTCCATCGAGTTTCGCAAAGACCCTTTCGGACCGGGTAAATGTAAAACTATGTTCTTCTGGGTAGTTCTTATATTTCTGGCATAGAAACTTTCCAGATACCATTTTCTACCATTTTTTGAATGAATGAACTTTTTATTTTCTGTCGCACAAAGTAGTGAAGAAGTTCCAGCTTTTCCATTATCATTAGAAATATCTGCTACATTATCATTGTAGGGTTCATATCATCTTGATAAGAGTGTATATGTCTTTTTTATATAATCTATTCCTTCAGGTCATCGTCGAAGAAATCAGTCAGAAATGTCTAATCCAGAAATAGCCATAAACATAGAGAAGGAACACCTCCGCAGTGCTGAAGAAAGTGACTATATGGTAATGGAGAATCTCATTCAAAGAAGGTACGACACAGAGGAGAGCTCATCTTCAGATCATGATGAACTTTTTGAAAAACCAGTGCTGAAAGTACAATCAGAGTCTAAAAAGCTGAGAATCAACCCATTGTCTCTGAGAATTTTTCAACGACATGGTGCAACGGAAACAGACCTCTCCTCCATTCCAACACACTCTAAACTCATGCTTGGTGAGCGAACATTCAGATTTATTTTTCATATGATTCAATACGCCTAACCAAACTACTGTTATCGTTTGATCACTTCAACAGATTAACAGAACCGTTAGCAGCTAATCTTTCGACGAAATATTTCATAAAGTGAATACTGATTCTGCTCTTTGTATCTCATCGGATGAGAGAATTTTTTATTTGTATAAGTCATCCTCCAAAATTTTTCACAGACCAATAGAGGCTCAATCTTGATTTGCGGAATATAGCATATTATTTCGTAAAAATTCTTTCGATATTCCGCTTCCCATCGAAAAGAGGCAGAGTTTTTGACCATTGAGTTAATTTGAGCCATAGGTTCTTGAGATCAAAAGAAACACTTTTTCCCATACCGTTTTTCCATATTCAGCTACGTTAAAAAGTTATGAGCATTTCAAATTTTCACATTGGACAAATACTTTTCTGTAGTTCAGTTTAGTTTGAATGAACATCAACTTCCACAGCATCCACAATTGAATCTGAATTGTTTAAAAACATTATTTTCCCTCTAAGAAATGATTCACTCACTCATGTTTCATCAGATGATTAAATCGATATAATTCCTTTCAAATTCATATATCTCAAAAATGATGCAATTTAGGAAAAAAGATCATGAATGATTTCATCTGCAAAAAAGACTAATAATTCTAGGAAGTATAAGATACGGACCTTTAGTTCGAGTGATATTTCTTTTGTATGCTATTTAACCAATCTGTACAGTGGTAGTGAGAAACCCACAAGAAATGAAATAAATCTATTGTTAACAAAATATGCATGACTTTTATCAAGAACCTTCTACAAGAGATCATTTTAGTTGATATTGTTGTTTGAATATTACAGGTGGAAATGCAATTTTTTTATGAAATTTCAACACCCTTTTTTTCACCCGGTATAATAGTGGCGTTTGCACGTGCAGTTGGGTCTGAAGGACCTAGATTTCTCTTCTATCTTATGTACTGCCTCCCAATCTAAACACTTTGAATGATTTTTAGGTTCATGAATAGACAATCTGGATTCGTCCGTCTCAAGTGCACGTGGAAACGTGTTGTAACTCGCAGTAGTGGTAACCCTGAAAATAAGAAATGAAAACAAAAGCTTATTCCCATGAAAAGAATATATTGATATAATCGCTAATTAAATCATTTGACTCTTGGTCAACAGTATTGTAGGTTTATCAGATGATTATCGCTATGTTTGGCTTTTCCATGTTAGCACCATGCCACAAACGATTGGGGCTTATTTTTCGTGATATTTGACAACGAGAGGCATCAGGATGTGAAATCAGGGGATTTTGGATCCGCATCCTTATCATCTGGACACTTGACCTACCGAGACCGATGTTTTTTCGTAATAAGAATCCTTATGAAGGCCGCTACACGAATACCCCCCAGTGACGAAGGAACAGAACCAGATCGTATTCATGGTTTGTCAGTGAAACCGGATGATTGCCGCCTAGCTGAGCTTGCAGTGTCGAGCGGCCGGCCGATTGCCAGAGATGGGATCGAGTATTTGCCGCTTTTTTGACACTCGGCGTCAACCTTCTAATTTTCCAAGAAATATCGTTAAAACTAACATTTTCTCCGCATCGGGGTGAACAATGACTGTTAACATTCGAATATGACTTCGGTACCAAAAAAACGAAGGACATAGCATCCTTACATTTCGTTGAATCGATTGAACTTGCATTACATAATGGGAGTTATAATAACTTCGTTGATAATTTTAAGCGTAATATCAAGCCTGCGATGTTGGATCTTTGTAAAAGGTGCCCTGGTCATTAGGAATTGATTCCTTCCGTATTACCGAGGTATTAAATAAGTTGCTAAATATATGACTGTAAGAGAAATCAATTTTATTTAGTCTTAGCAGTGAATAAACATCTGCTTGTTTTAATGTAAGTATAACTTGAGACGTGGTTTCCAGGCTATAAAATAAAAAAAAATATCAGTGATTTCTTTTGTATTCTGAGTGGGGTAAATTTTCCCACTCTAGTAAACCTAGGAATCGTCTGAACTCAAATTTCTTTATCTATTTACTCACAAGCTCAATGTGTTATTTGCAACAGTACTAGGTAACTAGGAATCTGACAATTGAGAAAAAAAAATAGGTTGAACCCGAAATTGAAATGGTAATTTTCAAGTTTTTTATCTACTGACAAATGGTGAGCTTCCACATCAATATTTCTACAGTCGAAAAAAAACATAAATACTTGAACCAAATCCCGTTAAAAATTTGGTTCCGTAAATTACATTGCACTGAGAGTTTGGTCAGCAAGAATTAATAACAAAAAATGAAAGATGAGTAACATACGAGGGATAATGAAGGTAAGAAAGGACAAGATTTCCAACTGGACTTGTAGTAGAGAACGCTGCAAAAATTTGTCTTCTTCACGGGCTAAACGTGATAGATGTTGATTGAGCGATAAGAGATGAAAAAAAAACGTAATACCATCCAGAATCATTTAGATGATGCTTCTAGAAGAAGAACGTCCAGTCCAGAATTCTTTTCATTCAAATTGATCATTATCGATTGAAAAAGATATACAAAATAATCTGAAGGATTCAGGCAATCCGGATTCAAACAGAATAATAAATCGCAAGTAAAGGGTCGACATTTATGAATTTTCTGAGAAAAAAATTAGAAGAAGAAATCCTGAAATATGTTTAGTTATCTGTGAATAAGAGTCAAATTGAAGTTCAATAAAAAATAAAATATCCACAAATAATCATGTCAACAACTGTATTAACTGAACTAGAGAACAAGATGAAGAAAAACGATGAAATTATGGATTGATATACATACATAAATTTCAATAAGAATCCTGCATCAATTGTGATACATGCCAATTACCTTAAAAATCACGCATCAATAATTTCATAAGTATAAACCCTCAATCTTTTTCGAATTCTGAATGAACCATCATACTTATCACCACACAAGTTATGCGCCTTAACCCATATATAATCAGCAATTACGAATTTTTGTGGTCTATTTCTTGGAATATATTCATGTTTACCCTTTTCATGAGACGCTGTTGATTTTTTCTCAACAAAGACCCTTTATTTGTTCAGTTTACGAAGTTTCTCAGATTTTGTAATCATTATTTCGTGGTTTGAATTCTGTGACACTATAACTTTTCTATCTTCTTCCAACTTAAAATCTTTTCCATCAGTAATCATTTAACAACGAAAACTCACAGAATAGGGTGTAATCTGAAAAACCTAATGTTTAGCAGTACGATATGCACACGCCAAATGAGCTTGATATTTATTTTAATGATTATCTTTTATATAACTTGCTATCATAGACTTAATTACTCGATTTGCTCATTCAGAAACATTTTGTTCAGGGTCATAATAAGGGTTGAAAAAAGGTTTGATATTATATTCTTTTAAAAGTTTCGAAAATTCTTTGCTTTCAAATTGAGGACTATTACTGCTTTTGCCCCAAACAGCAACAATACTCGTTTCTCTAATATTTTCACGATAGAAGTTACCGTTGATGACCTTAGAAGAATAAAATAATGTAAATTTACTGAAGAAATCACATACTCGAGCATTTTGATGACCTTTCGAACTTCGTGGAAAAGGAGCTATAAAATCTATGACAGTATATTGTCAACGCCTATCAACATTATGTTCACTCCCCATTATACCAGGTTTAAGTTTCTGTTCAGGCTTGCAAGCTGCGCAAGGTTTGCAATTGTTTGCGTATATTGATACATCATGGCCCAAAGTAACTTGAGAATATTCTGAGTTAAGTTTTGTAAATCCCCAGATGTGATCCTGTTGTTGGATCATCGTGAAACTCACTTAAAGAATTCAAATGTTTAATTTTAGGTACTACTTGTTTCCAAGAGGATTTACTCGTATCAGATATTGATCTTCCAGTATTTTCAAATAATAACCTGTCATCAGAAATTCGAATGTTAGAATAATTTGAGAGGATAGTGGAAATTTGTTGAGTCAAGTTATTATATGATGAATCATGAGCAGCTCCGATTGAAATTTCAGAAATTTCGTACTCAGGGGAAATGGCTCTAGATGAACAGTCAGACACATAATGACTTTTACCTGCCCTATCAACAATAGTAAAGTTGCACATTTGTAGTTTTGATACCCATCTTCCAAATCGACCGAGCAGATTCTTCAAATTACTAAGCCACAGTTCTCCTTTTGTTTTTTTCAAAGCTCAAAGTCTTTTCTCTTAAAAACCAACCAAAAATAGGTATATCTACTCCGTGGAAGAACATTCAGAATATCTATCGTCCTTTGAAATACCTTTAGTTCAGTCAATCTGTACATTTGGTGCGGGTATAATTACCCGCTCGATGAAATTTGGTACACTTGTTGAAAATGATGTAACTAAGCTACCTTTGCGATGGCCTCGCTGAAATGTTAGCGGTTTTTTGAGAAACTCAAAAAAACTCAAAAAAAAGGAAAAAATGCATTTTTCTCGAATTGTATGCATCGTACAGAAAATTTTATTGAACAAAAAATGTAGAGGACGTTGCGATTCACATTTTTTGTCATTGGTGCAATGCTGCACGGCTAAAAGCGCAAAAAGTAGGTGGCGCTAAAGTATCAAAAAGAGTGTTTTTCATGTTTTTCGCCCTGAAAATGTTGTTTTAATGCAAAAGTTTAAATGTAAAAGTTGTTCCTTACATTATTATCAACAACTTTTATTTTAATATTTGATTCGTACAACTTACCATTTACAAGTTATAGTAATACATAGCGTTGCATATACAGCACTGTTCTGCTAACGGTAGTTTTCTCGGTCCTATTGTGACTTTCTCCGGCGACGTTGGCATAGTTCTAACAAAAGGGCCGGTTTGGTCACCTGCCCTATTCATTAAGGACCGTACATTTTTCAGTTGCTATGAGATTTTCGGAGATTAAAGACAGCATAATTTAGCAATATTTTGTATGCTTTTTCTATACACCTGTTAATAAATACAAATACAAAACTGAAGTAAACGTTTAATTGAAAATTAAAACTCAAATAATGACTTTAATTGAATTGTTGTTTGTTTCCCTTATCCAAATTTTCAGAACCTCTTCAAAAATCTGTTTAATTGATGACATTTTTAAAAAAATGAAAAACAAAACTGAGAAACATTAAAAATTGTCTCTGTTAATAACATTGAGAGTTCAACAAAATAATTCATTACAGAATGCGACTCAAAAAATCAAATAATGGATAATACTTGTCAAAAACAAATTAAAATTTTATTTATTAAAGTTTAATTGCTAAGAAAAATTAAATTAGTAAAATCTTAATTTAAACGTGCACTACCGATGTGTACTCATACTGCGTACAACAGTATATTTGGATTTTTCATTCTTCTGCAAGCTGCAGCTTCAAAATGGTAAGTTGTACAAAAATAATGTTTGAATAGAAGTTGTTGATAATAATGTAAGGAACAACTCTTACATTTAAACTTTTGCATTAAAACAACATTTTCAGGGCGAAAAACATGAAAAACACTTTTTTTGATACTTTGGCGCCACCTACTTTGTGAGCTTTTAGTCGTGCAGCATTGCACTAATGACAAAAAATTTAGATCGCAACGTCCTCTACATTTTTTGTTCAATAAAATTTTCTTTACGCTGCATACAATTCGAGAAAAATGCGTATTTTTACTTTTTTTGAGTTTTTCAAAAAACCGCTAACATTTCAGCGAGGCCATCGCAAAGGTAGCTTAGTTACACCATTTTCAACAAGTGTACCAAATTTCATCGAGCGGGTAATTATACCGTCAAAACGATTTATTTTTCGACAGATTGACTGAACTACTTATAATATATTGCCACGTACAATTTTGCACCTTCAACGTATGGTCGGAATTTTCTCAAACAAAATACAAGCGCAAGAAGTTCTCATTCCGTAACGGTATAATTTCTTTCTGCCCTTGACAAAGAGCGACTCGCGTATGCTATCACCTTTTTGTTGCCGTTATGACACTGTGTGATGTGAGTACGCCTCCTACGCCAGTTGCAGACGCATCACGTTGAATTATGGAGGGAAGATCAAAATTAGGAGATGTCAGTAGAGGTCCAAGAAATTTCCCACATTTTAATGGATACCCTATAACAACAACAAGATTAGTTTAGTAATATTTGATTTCAGGGTTTATTTCTACAATAATATAATGTATCCTGGCAACGTTTCGGGTAGTGCCCTTTTTCTAGCCTGTAAAAATATCACATACAATATACAACAATTAAAACGAACAAACAATTTATAGGTATCGTAAACTGAAAAATATTATATAATATTGGACCGAGAACCAAATAAAAAATCTAGAGAGTTTCTTGAGATGATCCGCATAAAACAAAATGAGAATTCCATTAACGACAGATCAGATATTAGGAATTTACACAACATTTATTCCACTTTTTTGAATAATCTAAAATGAACAGACAACAAACACAAAGAAGAAGAAATTAAATATGACGTGACACTTCTAGTTGACATTATAACCTCAATGACATCCAACAAAATAAGTTGGGAAAAGACTGAATATAATCTATTCTGTAAGGTACTATTATATTTGATCTCTATTCAACAAAATATTTTTCAGTTTACGATACCTATAGATTGTTTGTTCGTTTTAATTGTTGTATATTGTATGTGATATTTTTACAGGCTAGAAAAAGGGCACTGCCCAAAACGTTGCCAGGATACATTATATTATTGTAGAAATAAACCCTGAAATCAAATAATATTACTAAACTATTGAATGTACAGGGTAAATAATTATATTTAACAACAAGAATGGCACCACGAAGTGAAACTCTCCCTGAAAATAGCTGTAAAAAATGTGCGAAAGAGGTCAAAATAACATTGGGTGAACCAAAATAATATCACTGAACTAAAAATACCAGGATATGAAAATGCGGCATATTATTGTAGAGAAGAGGGCTACGGTAGATCTCTCATACTAACAAAGGAAGATCTAAGTAGTCTGTCTGCATCAGATATCGCAGATCTCAATGAAATCTGTTGTTGAGATCTGTGGGGTTTGGGTCAAAGACATAAAGACAATAATCTTATCAATTTACAGACCACCAAAACGAAATATTGATGAATTTTTTCTGCGTTTGAGACAATGTTTGGGAAGTTTGCAAGATGTGAACCTACAACAGAAACACATCATGGCTTCAGGTGACTACAACATTGACATGTTACAGGATAATGAAAACTCGAGAAATCTGAGGGACATGTTTGAGGAGTTTGGTTTGCAACAGAAGTTTTTCGAGCCGTCTAGAATTTCAAAAACGTCAGAATCGTTGGTTGATAACATCTTCTCCGATTGTGCTGAGTTTGCTGCAGAGACTTTCGAGCCGCATTTGTCAGACCACAAAGCTCAGATCCTGAGATGTGAATTAAAGGTAAGCAAATTACCTGAGAAAACAAAAACGATAAGAGCCAGAGTTTTGCTCAATAAAAACACCGAAAGACTCAAAATTGAACTGGAGAGCACAGACTGGTTTCCCTCAACCGACATTGGCGCCGAATCGGCCAGAACTTTATTTGACGTATTCTGGGACAAATTCATATCTATTTTAGATAAAACATGTCCAGAAAAAGTTGTGAACTATAAAAGGAATAAACAAAAAAAAGCTAAGAAAAATAAGGAGATGATGGAGATCAGGAGAGAGCTGGATATATTAGCTACGATCTGCGAAGTGAAAAAAGATGACGAAACTAGGAAGGTTTATAACTCTTACAAGAAAAGCTATAGGAAGCAATTAACAGAAATTAATCGAACTGCAATTGAAAAAAAGATCCTGAAAGGAGAAAACAAAACAAAATTAATAAGGTAAGGTACCCAGTCCACTAGAACTAATTTTGTGCCAACCGTTTACACCTGATGAAATAAATACGTTTTTCATAAGTATAGGAGACGATATAGCGAAAAGTTGCCCAAAGAATCACATAAATCCTGGAGATCTATTGGACACATCTATGAAGCATCCGATATGTTCTCTCTACATGAATATCCTACATCGGAAGAAATTGAAAGAATAACGAAGAAAATCGAAAGTAAAAATATCACAGATATTTATGGACTGTCCAAGTTTTGAAAAAGATAATTCCAAGCATAGCTGAGCCTCTAAGCTATGTATTCTCGAAATGTATGTCAGAGGGCTACTTTCCTGACCAGCTGAAAAAGAGTAAAGTAATTTCGATACATAAAAGTAGGAATCCAGGAGAAATGAACAAATTTAGACCAATCTCAATACAACCTGCCTTATCAAAAATTCTTGAAGGTGCCATAAAAAACAGAATCGTCGGTTTATTCAATAGACATAAGATTTGGAGTGAAAGACAACATGTTTTTCTCGAAGGAAAATCAATTACTACAGCAATAGCACAAATCCTTCAAATCATTACAAATGCTATTGACAGGGGCAAAAAATGCAAGCTCTACTCTTGCGATTTGAGTAAAGCTTTTGATAGCATTGAACACCAACTGCTCTTGAAAAAACTCAAATATTATGGCATTAGGGGGATATATGATCTCGAGCTTTCTGGAAAACAGAATTTAACAGGTTCATAATGGAACAGAACGATCGGATTGGGAGCGTGTTATCTGTGGCGTCCCCCAGGGGTCGGTCATGGGACCGTTGCTTTTTCTGATCTTTGTGAATGATCTACCAGCAAATTTCGGGCGAGAGGGAGTGGTAATGTTTGTGGACGATACAAGCTTCGTAGAAGTTGCACCAAATAGTGAAGAGCTGGAGAGTAATGCCAAAGAAAAACTGGTTAAAGCCCAACAATGGTTCAGCGCAAATAAAATGAAAATGAATCCAGAAAAAACCCAGTCAATATCTTTCTTAGCATCTACTGGAATAGCGCACCTCAAGTTTCTAGGAATTCACATACAGTCCGATCTGAAGTTCTCCTACCATATAACTGAACTAAGCAAGAGGTTATCGAGGGCAATTTTCGTCTTGAGAAGAATTAAGCAGACAACAAGCTGCAAAAACATCATACTTTGGAGTTTTCCATTCAGCTCATATGGTATACTGGCTTATGGTCACACGCACGGCATAGACAGCATCTTCATCAAGCAGAAATATGCTATCAGAATATTATGTGATGCTAAGAGAACTGAAAGCTGCCGGCCATTGTTCAGGCAAGAACATATTCTTACTCTGACCTCAGTGTATATAATGTATTGCATCACTTTTGTAGATGCCTAGGATGAACTAAACAAGAACAACTTCAACCACTCTTATGATACCAGAAATGCGAACAGATTCGTCATCCCGTATCATAGGCTCACAACTGAGTGTGAATCACCTGGCAATCAAAATTTATAATTCACTGCCAGATGAATATAAATCTATGAGAAGCAAGAAAATGCGGTATCTACTCATAAGAAAGCGGGTGCAGAAAGCCTACTACAGCCTTGTGGAATACTTCGCAGATCCGATAATATATTAATATGTTTGTCCATTATGTAAAATTTCTACTGTCTTATTCAAGTTTCATGTTGTTGTGTTTTTTTTCTTCTCTAGCTTGAAATTTTGCATTATTGTAATTTATTATGACTCCCCATGTATATTTGATGGGTCAAAATGATGTTGTACGTTCGCTGTTGCAAACAAACAAACAATAAACAATAGGTGAAGTAACTGGAGCTTCTTTGATCTTTATAAATGCTTCCTCAGCTTTCGAATTACAAGAAATTGCTTGTCGTTTTTTCTTGCCCTTAAGTGTGTGGAAAAGTCTTCAATGAATGCCCTATACCACGAACACATGCCGAAAAATCTTTTAATTTCTGTACTTGTATTCGGACGTGGAAAATTTACCATATTTTTTCAGGATCTGTTCTTAGTCCATCACCGTCTACTATATAGCCTAATATCTCAGAAAACTCAGAAAAAACTGGCACTTGTCCACAAGCAATGTGGAATCATTAGGCGATTCTTCCAACCAGGCCTAACGAAGGTTATGGAAACTATATTTCTTATCGAGAAGTCTGGAATGAATATGGAGAAGATCCTGGTTGCAAAATCCCATGATGACTCCAAAATGGTTGGTAGAGATATCTTAAACTTATAAGGCCTGAGAATTCTTATCGTAAGGAGGTGAAAATATCTAAAAATTGTGTGAGATATGTTCGAGTAATAACAAATATGTAAATTACTGTTAGAGATAGATGAAAAACGTGAATTACAAGTGAATCTGGCAGTAAATTGAGAAATTCAGTGTTAACGACTTGATTTGCAGAAGAACAAATATAAAAAAGATGGAATATTCAAGAATATGAAAAATATGACTGAAAATATAAATTAGAGGTATCGAGAATGTAATATGGAGTGTAATTTAAGTGATAAAGTAATGAGAGGAATGAGATGTTTAAAGGACATATAAAATCATGCAGTTTCACAAGGGCACGTGCAGAAAATAATTCATCTATTTGAGAAAACTGTACTGCACCTTTTAGAGAAGATTATAGATACCTTGAGCAGAAAAAAAATGTCTCTGATTATAAAAAAAATTAGAAAAGTCTTTTGCTGTAAAAAGATATAGAGCACTAGTCACTTCCAAGTTCACTTGTCACGAGGAGTTCGAAGATAATTCAATTGAAAAAAAATTCAAGGAATTAAAATTGAGAAAATCACACATGATTTGTTTTTTTTTGAGCTGATTTTTTCATCGATTGTAACTATCGATCAGCTGTCACTGACACATTATGGAGTTAGCCGCTGATCCATCTGAAGTAGATAATTCACTAGCGAAGAGTAGGTGGAGTTGTACGGTAAAAAATTCTTACAATTTTCAACAACATATATATTTACTTGGATTTGAATAGATTTTTATTTCCTACATTTTCGTTTCAGACTAGGGACTCTCGTAGTCACTTATGGGTTACTTCGCATCAAGCCAGTCCAGTTTAGTAGCATACAGTCAAGTTTTGCCAAGTCTAGTCCCGTCAAAAATTGTTTTCGCGCTGGTCTCATCACGTCGCGTCAAGCGTCAATGTCCTGCAGAGTATCTATCATGAGGGATGCACTTCTTCGGCCACCACATCCATTTAACATGCGACTGCCATGTCGTAATGAGTCGATTGTACTTGACGCGACGCTTCTAGTGCAAAACTGAATTTCACATTGCATTTGTTTTTAACTTTAAGTTAATGATTCCTATCCTTAAGCGTCCGACTTGACTTGACTCGACTGGACTAGACTGGCTTGGTGCGAAACGTGGTTTACATGGAATCGCACAAAATGATATCAATGAACAAAATCTTGTCATATTTATTTGGTATTTGGTTGAGAAAATCAATATTCAATTTCTAACGTATTTATTGTCTTCTCTGCCATTTTAGAAAATGTTTTCTTCATTTTATTGTGTAATCCATAATTTTTGGAAATATTAACTTGAATAACGGGATACATTCTTCTCATACTTCTGGAATTTGGTTGACGAATAGAATCTTCGAGTTGTGATACATTATATGATCTTCAATTTCAATTCATATACTCGTTTGAATTTTCAAATGCATATGGCAACATAATCAGAGAAATTGATTCATCGGTAAACATGATATTTTTCATGTGTTGTGGTTTCGGCAAGGAAGGTAGTGATATCAAAGTCACTTAAACACCCTTATTTGTCCGCCTCTCAACAAAATTTGACCTGTCTAAGAAGTTTTTTGTTATTTCACCCCAAAGCTCAAAATTCGGAGTGGACAGTTGTGGGTGGCCCACCCTGTATGGAGGTTAGACATATTTTACATATTCGTAAATTATTTTGTCGTAGCTCTGTAGTGCTTTCCTGAAAATTTCAAACTAGATCAACCTCGCAAAAATTACAAATTCAATAATAATACAAATTCATATAATTTCTTGTACGGTTGATAGCATCTAAAACTTTTAATTTCTAATTTAATTTCAGGATTCAGTGTAGATGACTCATCTGAATGTCGGGATTCTGAAGATAGCATCTTGAGCAGCCAAATCTGTCCACCTAAAAGGCCTTCCATTGTTATGGATTCGTCTCAATTACCTCAATTACAACGAGAAACACCACTTCAAGAGGAGGAACCCAATAAAAGTCTGCACATGCAGTCCGAAACTATGTGTTGAAAAAAATTTTTACCGTATTTTCCAACTTCCGAAACATGGCAGTTCGGCTTTTGAAGGATTGAAAATATTTGTAATCCTATTCATAAAAATTAACATTAAGATATTTCATTCTTCCTAAATGTCATATCACCATGAAGGATATATTTACAATAAAATGGTACAGCATGAACTTATCATATCAGTTTAATCAAAATCTTGTCGTCAGCTTATATTCTAGATTCCATTTTTGTATTCACATCCGGAATGAAGCAAATATTTATTTTATATTAACTAAATACAAATTTCAAACTCTGAACTTTTGAAACTTTTATTGGTTTATTACTCAATGATATTTGTTATAATTATTCGGTGATAATCTTCGATCAAAGGAAATATCCATTCATCCTGTACTGACTTTTTCTGCTGCAATGAAAATAAAAGATCTCGAAGTTTGGACGTCAAAGTTCATATTTTATTTCGAATATTACTAAAAAAGTGAAACATTGTGAAGGTTATTCTCGTATTATCAAATATGAATATTATAAATGTTTCAAATGTATCGGTGCTATGTTGATGGAAACTCGTTTTCAAATAAAGAAAAGGTTTAAATTTTCAAATATTTTTATTGCTTTATACAACAATGATGTCGCCAAGCACTGTGGCCTCTTCAGGTTTTACATTTTGAATGTGAAATAATAAAAATATGTGAAAATTCTAATCTTATTATTTATTCGAATCATTTCTGATCAGACATTGAGTTCTCCTCTATTTTCATGAAAAAAAAAATTATATCAATTTTCAAATTTTTGCACTACATTCTTATCAAATCAGTTTGACAAGCGTAACTTACAATGTAGTGTCCTTGACTTGAAATATCCACAAAATGTACTGTGATTGCTTTTTTCGATTCTCTGTAAGCTCTAAGCTATTGAAACTCATATGTACGGGATATACAATATATATATATATATATATTTTTTTATTCACACTCTAAAGTGGTTGAGTTCGCATCGCCCGGGCGCCGTTACCAAGGACGACCTCGTGTGTTAGTGAGGGTATAACACTTTTCGTATTATCAGGGCAGTTTTCGCTTCCTTATCCCAGATTACCATATCAGGCCTGTTGTGCTCGATACTTCTATCTGTTTCAATGCTCAGATCCCAATAGATCTTCCATTGGTTGTTCTCCAATGTCGGCTGAGGAGAATATAAATGGTGTGGGGTGAAACTGTGTAGGAGCTGCTTCTGGAGGCGCAGCAACTGGTGGACGACCTTCCCCATGTTGTTATGCCTGGTCAGATACCTGGTGCTCGCGATGGATGAACACCCAGAAGAGAGATGCTGGACCGACTTCTCTGCGCTGTTACATAGTCTGCATTTGGTGCTTTCTTCTTGCTGCTTCATAATGTGTCGGGCGTATGTTCGTGTTGGCACCACCTGGTCCTGGATGGCCAGAAAAGTACCTCCCGTTTGAGGAAACAGATAGCCCTTTGTGAGGTAAGTATTTGAGCTCTCAATTTCGATTTCAGGTTGATGCAGGCTGGCATAAAATCGTCCGTGTAGTGGTTTAGATTGCCATCTTTGCCTCAGTAGAGCTAAATTATCTAAGCTCTTAAGTTCTTCTGCTTCAGCGGAGTTGCGATCAGATGTAGCGACCCATCGATGCACTGGTAAGTTGGAGCTCTGGAAGAAGTGATCTATTTTTTTTTTTCTTTCAGGCATGCTTCTGCTAGGTTGGACAATCCTCTTCCACCTTCTTTACGAGGTAGGTAGATTCTTTCTACGGCTGAATTTGGGTGTAACATGCCGTGTTTCGTGAACAAAGTCCGAATGCTTCTGCCTACCTGTCCTAACTCCGTTGTTGACCAGGAGAGAATTCCAGCAGTGTATGTGAAGCACGAAATGGCCCAGATGTTAATTGCCATGACTTCGTTTTAAGCTGAAAGTTGCGTACTCAGGACTGCATTCACCCGTTTGAGGAGTTTTTTTTTGGTGTTGTCTTTATTTTCCCTCTGTTGTATTTCGAATGTTTGCTGAATTCCTAGGTACTTACATCTTCCCTGCGTGCTAAGGCTTGTTATTTCTCGCCCATCAGATAGGGTTACAGCATCTTCCTCTGTCATCCTCCCCCTCCTCACGTTCACCGTAGCGCACTTTTCGAGTCCCAGCGTCATGGCTATATCCTCGCTATAACTCCTCACGAGTTCCAATAGACCTTCCATCTGCTTTTTTCCTTTAGCATATAGCTTCAGGTCATCCATATGAAATAAATGCGATTTTATTGTTTGGTTGTTGATGGAATAACCATACGAGGATCTATTGAGCATCTTGCTCAGGATGTTGAGAGCAAAGCAAAACCATATTGGGCTCAGGCTGTCCCCTTGGAATATGCCTCTTTTTATTTGGATCTCAGGTGTTTGATTAGACGCTTCTGCGTTGTGGACTGAAAGTAAAGTGCGCCAGGAAGACATCAGATGCTCGAGCAATGCAATCACCTGCTTGTTTATCTTATAAATTCTGAGGACCTGTATCAGCCACGAATGGGGTACAGAGTCGAAGGCTTTCTGGTAATCGATCCAAGCCATCGATATGTTTTTAAGTCTTCTCTTTGCTTGAGTTGTTATCATATAGTCTATCACCAGTAGTTCCTTACTTCCTCTTCCTTTCTTCTTGCACCCATTTTATTCCCACGCCATAATGTTGTTTGTTCTCAAAAAGATGTTCATCTTGTGGACAATTGTGGAGGTGAGGATCTTATATGCCGAGGGTGGACAGGTGATCGGTCGATAGTTACTGGGTTGGTTTAGGTCCCCTTTCTTTGGTACTAGGTGCGTGATCCCGTGCGTAAAATATTTCGGGACAGAGTCTGCTCTCTCTAGTGCTCTGCGGATGAGGTTAGCTACTACTCTGTGGGTGGATGGTAGGAGTTTCCACCAGTAGTTTTGGATATTGTCAACTCCAGGTGATGCCCAGTTCTTCATCCTATTGACAGTTGCTAGCACATCTTCTTCCGTTATTACTATCACGCCCATTTCCAGCAAGCTTTCGCACCGCTCGGCCTCCACGCTGATCCATGGCGCCTCTCCATTGTGGGTTTTTCGCTGCGACCATACCTCAGACCAGTATTTCCTCATTTTTTCAGGTTTTGGGGGAATTGCGTTCTTGTTGTTTAGGTCTTCATGAAGGTCTCTAAAGAATTTCTTTTGATTGTTGTTGAAAAAGTTGTTTTATCGGTATCTTCGAGTTCGTTTGTGATACCGCCTCAATCTATTTCCCAGTGCAGCTATTTTTTGTTTGAGTTTCTCGTAATGTGTGGAAGCCTCATATGGTAGTTGGCGTCACTTTGTTTAAGCCTCAATTTTCGAGCATATATCTGTACTTTCTTCTCGGCCTTTTTACTCACGTTGTTACCCTGCAGGTCTATGTAAAGGATTCCTATTTCTTTGCGTATATTTTTCATTTTTCCTTCCAAGCGAATTTCCCAAGGGACTCTTCGTTGGGGTAATATTGGTTGGTTCTTCACAGTGCTCTTAGTTCCCGCGATCTTATTGGCAACATTGGCTGAACAATATACTAAGTGGCACAGATCCTCGAAGTTCTCCGCGGCCATAAAAGTTTTTTGTAGTGCGGCATTCAAGACTCTCATGGTGGATTTTGTGTTTCCATCTTACTTTATTTTCGGAATTCTTGGCCTGACCTCCATTTCTACTCCTCTGCACTGCTGTTCCACCTCCTTCAAGAGTGCCAAGATCCCGAGCGTTGCTTCGTCGGGGTCAGGAAGGTCAGTTGGTGAGTCATCAGCGATCGGCTGGTCTTCATTATGTTGCCCGTAGATGATCAGTGGATGTGGCAGTGCACTTTGTCTTCGAATGCTCCTCCTAATGCTGTCCACATTTCTGGTAGCGGAGTTGCTCACTATCTCTGCTTTCATTCTGTCTAATTCATCTGGTGCCAGTAGTTTTCTTGTTTTGATGTTTTTCACTTGGGCAACCAGATGCTTTCCCGTTAGATTTTTATCAGGATAGGACTGAATCCAGCGTTCTGCCAGTTTTTCGGCGTACTTCTTAGTCTGTGTTTCACCCTCTGTAACATGATAACATGCGCTCATTAGACTAACCTTCATATCTCGCGTCCAGCGTAGCCTTTGTCGTGTCCGGGTTGGAGCGGGGTCGCTTCGCATAGGTTCGAATGAACCTGATGACTGGCCGAAGCTGTCACCCCGGAAGTTCCTCGATCTGCGTGGCCTTGTGGTACCGTTTCGCAAAGGAGCGCCACTTACTCCACTTACTCCACTCAAATTTGCTAGGTCCTGTAACTGTCTTCCCACCGGCGCAGTCCCCACACCGGGGGCGGTATTCGAGGCGTTGTCCTGTATATCGAAAGCACTATTCTCTCCATAGTGAAGGGGCTGCTGACCCCTTCGCTGGATGACTCAGGTACGCGGGGTTATGATAAGAGGGATTATATCCACTCTCTTCAGTCGCCACATATTCCTCATCTGTCTGGCTAATGGCAAATATTTATCAATATTTTCAGCGTAAGTCCTGCCTATGTTGCCATCCTGAGGCACTGCGAAGTCTATTATTGTCGCTGTCATCTCTTTTTTGTTCCACATCACTATATCTGGCCGATTATGTTCAGTGCCTATGTCAGTTATGATGGTAAAGTCCCAGAATATTTTCGCTCTTTAAAATCCAAGATCGATGCCGGCATGTATATGTGATGACGAGTGAACTGCCGGATTAGTTCCGCTCTCTGTCCTAAAAGTTGATGCACGACCTTCCCCATGTTATCGTTCCGGGACAGATATTTAGTACCAGCAATACTCGAGCATCCAGATGTTAGGTGTAAGACTGTTTCCTCAGCTCTATTGCACAGACGACACTTCATGTTCTCTATATGCTTTTTCATTATATGCTTTGTTTAGTTTCCTGTGGGGACAACCTGATCTGGAATAGCAAATATTGTGCCTTCAGTCTGTGGGAACATATATCCTTGGATGAGATAGGTATAAGAAGGGGTTAAGTTTACTTCCTCTTGATGTATACTGGAGAAAATCTCCCGTGCAGTTCTTTTGCACTCCATCGCTGTCTTAGCGTCTTTAGATGGTTATGTTCTTCTTGCTGTACCGGCATGGATCGTATACCTTGGGCTATCCATTGATGAATCGGAAAGTTGTTGTTCAGGAAGTGATTCTTGATATTATGAATTTCGTTTCCACAGGTAGCCTCAACAGAGCACAGACCACGGCCTCCCTCTTTCGGGGGTAAGTAGAGTCTTTCTATTGCCGAGTTAGGATGGTGTAGGCCAAATTGAGTCAGTGTAGATCTTATCTAATTTTCTGGTCTATTTGTTGTAGCTCCGTTTTTGACCAGGAGAGTATTCCAGCCGTGTAAGTGAGCGGAGGTATGGCCCATATGTTTATTGCCATTATTTTGTTCTTTGCAGATAACTGGGATCTTAGTATTAGTCTCATTCTTCTTAGAATTTCTTCTTTTGTAAGATCTTTATTCTCTCTATGTCTAATCTCGAATGTTTGTTGAATGCCTAGATATTTATATTTGTCTTCATTCGTTAAGTCGGCTATCTCTTTTCCGTCTCTCAGTTTCACATTCTCTTCTTCCGACAGTTTTCCTCTCCTTACTATGACCGATGCACACTTTTCCAGTCCCAAGATCATTCCTATATCTGCGCTGAACATCCTCACTATTTCCAGCTCTCCTTCCAATTGTGCTCGGCCTCTAGCATACAGTTTAAGATCGTCCATATGAAACAGGTGCGTGAGTTTAGTTCGCTCACTCACTGCGTAACCGTAAGCTGATCTATTAAGCATACCACTCAGAGCGTTGAGAGCTAAACAAAACCAGGGTGGACTGAGTGAGTCCCCCTGAAAGATTCCTCTTTTAATTTGAATTTCCGCTGTTTTATATGAAATTCCTCCCACGTGAAGACTGAGAGTTGTCCGCCACGTCGCCATCAAGATTTTAAGCATTTCAATTACTCGCTGTTCTATTTTATACAGTGTGGAACAGCCAAATGGAATAAATTCGATAACGGATAAATAAGAGCGTGTTTGGAAAAACGCTTGGACACGTCGATTTGTATTTTCAACTGAGCATTTTTGAAAAACAAAAAAAATATATAGGGTGCGTCATGTGACAGTGGCCAATACCCACTTTCTTATTTTAAATGCAAGCCCCTGTATATTATTAATTTTTTGGATTCTTCAGTGAATTCTAGACATAAATCATGTACAATGTCCTATACCAATCTTCAACTGTTTCGGAAATATTAAGCCAGAACGATCTCCTGATCTGTCGCTGTTAGACTACTTTTTGTGGGGATATATCAAAGGTAATGCATACAAAACTAAACCCCTCAACTTAGATGACTTAAAAAGACGAATCACGCTTGCGATTAGATCAGTTACACCTGAGATGTTGAGTATTGTTAGAAGACATTTCTATACCAGATTAGCATGTTGCCAAGACGTTCGCGGCGAGCATTTTGAACATTTACTACATTGACATCAATATTTTTTTATTTTTTTTTCGAATTATCAAGAAATAATCAGTATTAATTATTAGGTTTCTAGTGTAATGTAGCGAATTTGTGAAATGAGATAATTTTCTTTCTGTAATGTTAATTTTTGTAATAAATCTGAAAACACTTGATATTTCCGAAACAGTTGAAAATAAGTATAGGACATTGTACATGATTTATGTCTAGAATTTTCTGAAGAATCCAAAAAATTAATAATATATAGGGTCTTGCATTTAAAATAAGAAAGTGGGTATTGGCCACTGTCACATAACGCACCCTATATAATTTTTTTTGTTTTTTAAAAATGCTCAGTTAAAAATACAAATCGACGTGTCCAAGCGTTTTTCCAAACACGCTCTCATTTATCCGTTATCGAATTTATTCCATTTGGCTGTTCCACACTGTATATTACTAGAACCTCCATAAGCCACGAATGTGGGACCGTGTCGTACGCTTTTTTGAAATCGATCCACGCTATTGAAATGTTCTTATTTCGCCTTCTCGCCGGCTTCGTTACCTCGTTATCAATGATCAGAAGCTCCTTACTTCCCCTACTCTTGCTTCTGCATCCGTTTTGTTCCCATGCCATCCCGTTACAGTGCTTGAGATGGGTGTTTATTGGCAAGAAGAGAGGTAATTATCTTGTAGATTGATGGCAGGCAGGTGATCGGCCTGTAGTTCTCTGGGTGGTCCAAGTCTCCTTTTTTTGGCAACAGGTAAGTCTTGCCCTCGGTGAAATAATGTGGGATTTTCTGAGGTTCCTTCAACGCTTTGCCAATTAGTCGAGCAAGCACTTTGAGGGTAGAAGTTGATGCTTTCCACCAGTAGCTTTGGATACTGTCGATGCCAGGGGCTGCCCAGTTCTTCATTCGATTTATGGTATCTCTGACATCTTCCTCTCTTACATTGACTGTCGGCATATGTTGTGTTGTGTTTCTTTTCTTGTGACCAAATGGACGACCAATACTGTCGCATTTCTTCAGCACCTGAAGGCCTCTTGATTTCACCTATCTTTTGTCCATCTACTTCCCTGAAGTAAACCTTCTGGTTGTTTTGAAATAGATTGTTTTGTTGGTATCTCAGTGATCTTTTATTGAACCTTCTCACTCTGTTCCCCAAGGCGGCTATTTTCTGCTTGAGTTTTTCCGCATGTTCTCGCAGCTTCATTTTGAATCCTGTGTCACTTTCCTTCAGATTTATTCTTCCTGCGTAGGTTCTCATCTTTTTCCTTACCTTTCTGCTCATGTTATTTTTGTTCAGATATAGATGGTGGATTGATATCTCTTTCCTCAGTGTTGTTATGCGCCTCTCCAGTCTTTCCTCCCACGGTGGTTTCTTTGATGGTTTCTTGATATTTTTCGCCTGTTTTGCTGTGGTATCCAGAATGTGGTTTGCAACTATTGTAGCACAGTGAACTTTATGACAGAGTTCTTCGAATTCTTCTGATTCCTGAAATGTACTGCTGAGAGCTGTGTCTAATCATATCCTTTCCTTCAGAGTTCAATTTTATTCGGCTGATATATGGCCTACTTTTCATTGGCATTCCTATCCATTTCAGGCTAATCGCTTCGAAGACAGCCTTCATCTCCATAGCTGATTCATCTTGTTCCAATTCTGTCATTTTCTGTGTGTTGTTCTCGCCTTCCTGTGGGGTCACCACGCTACGATGCGAAGCAGTTGTCATATCACGAATGCTTCTCCGGATCATCCTCATCGTGGACGTTGGTGAACGTATCTGCCATTCTGCTCTTAGAGACTCTAGTTCATCTGGTGATATTAGCTTTCTGGATTTTATGTTCTTTATTTGTGCTATCAGATATTTCCCAGAGAATTCATTATTTGGATATAATTCCAGACACTTTTCTGCCAGTTTAGCTGCATACTTCTTCGTATTTTTCTCTCCCTCCGTCACTTGGAAATAAGCGTTGATAAGACCCATATTCATATCTCTGGTCCAGGGCTGCCTTCCCCGTCTAAGGGTTTGAGCGGGATCTGCCAGTTCAGATTCAAGATCAGTCACTGCCAGCTCCAAGCTGTTACCCTGCGTTATCCTTCTCGAGGTGCTTGGCCTTGTGGTGCCGGTTCGCGAAGTGGTGCCACTTGTTTCACCTTGTTCCGCTAGAGACTGTGCCCGTCTTCTCCCAAGAGCAGTCTCCACTCTGGGGGCGGTTTCCGAGGCTTTTGTTCCTTTGTCGAAAGCATTTCACGCTCACAATATGAGGGGTGCTGACCCTGCATATCGGTTGACTAGGATACGCGGGGTCGTCACTCCCCGATGGCTTTACCACCCTGCACAATATTGGATAGAATTTTTTCTCTAAATTTTGGGTACACGGTAAACTTGGAGGGCAATTAAACACAGAAGTGACTCAGCATTAGTAAACTCTCTATATTTCGAACAGAAGTGCGGTTCTTCATCAGCAAAACTGAAAAACATACATCCAAAGTCAATCACAATAACTCGGCATACAAAGTTCAAAACTTACATCATAACAGGTCAAAATACCAGCAAAAAGGATGACCACAAAGAGGTAAAAACCATCAAATGCAGCGAAACTTATAGAATATATCTAAATCCAATTTAACAAGTCAGAACAGAACAGCAAGTAGTTTGAGGTTAGGTCACAGAAAAGTCGAACCACAAACATAGAACTCATGAGCAATCATGTAACAAACTAAATTATTATTAAAAATTATCAGTAGTCTCTACCTTGATTATCCAATGACAAAAGATAGCTGTAGATATTACTTAAATTTTCTTTATCTGATCTTTTATTTATATTTTTTTGATATTCATTGATATACACATTTCTAAAAAGGTTCTTTTACTGTAATTAGCAACAGTTGCCAGTATTTTTGGTTCATTGAAGTCAAATTGATGACCCAATGAAGATGCATGACCTGCAAGTGTACATCTCTCGGGGTGTAATCTGATGTCACTCATGAGTTGGAAATCTCCTGTTTATATACTGAGCTGTATGGCCGATATAAACTGATTGGAAATCATTACATTTCACCAAATACACATAGTCTGATCTAGACTGGGTTGGAATGTTATCCTTCAAGCGGCTGAAGAGTATACGAACGGAAAGTGGACTATATTTAGCAATATTGATATCTGGCACATCTCTGAGAATGTGTACAAGATTTTGGGTTAGTCCCTGGATAAGATTTGATAAGCTGATGAAATAATTCCTCCTGTAGTGAATGCAGCTCGTAAGTCCCCAAATGCTAATTTCAAAAAATTTAAGGAAAGGTAAAGAAAAGGAAAATTCAATTATTAAAGAGGAAGGTCCCACAGAATGATTTAATTCTCTTTTTGTATTAGATAAAAAAGGGGTTATTTTAGGATTGGCATGGATCATACTGAATTAAATAAACTATCGGTAAGGAAGATTTTTATATCCCAACATTTCATTATATATTTACAAAAATGAAAGGTATAAAATATTTTTCAGTATTGGATGTAGCTATTAGATCTCGGTGTGTTGAGTTAGATGAGAAACGCTCAAAACTCTGCACTTTTAATACACCTTTTGGAAGGTACAGGTATTTACGTATGCCCTTTGGTATTAAACCAGC
This sequence comes from Micraspis discolor, assembly GCA_030674115.1. NCBI lineage: Eukaryota > Metazoa > Arthropoda > Insecta > Coleoptera > Coccinellidae > Micraspis > Micraspis discolor. The sequence goes on from JARTUT010000037.1 coordinate 181,659, forward strand.
AAGTGAAATTTATCAACGTGAAAAGCCTAAAATTTTTGAAAATATTGATCGGTCTGAAATTTACATAGATGATATTTTAGTTTATGGTAAAAATAACAAAAAATGGTAAAAAGAACATGATGATAGGTTGAGGTTAGTTTCAAACAGAGTTTGAGAAGGTAATTTAGAATTGAATAAGGAAAAATGTAAATTCTGCGTTAAGGAAATGAAATTCATGGTATAAAACCAAATAATGATAAAATCGAAGTTATAAAAGAAAATGTACTAAATGATATAAAATCACTACAATCATTTCTAGGAATAATTAATTATGTTCATAGATTCATACCTAATGTGACGATAACAACAGCTCCTTTGAAAATGCATTTTAAGAAAGAAACAGTATTTTTATGGGATCGTAAGCAACAAGAAGCTTTTTGTAAGCTTAAGGAAATATTAAGCTCTCCACCGGGTTAACAATATTATAATCCCAATTTATGTGTTACTCTTACCGTAGATTCATCACAAATAATTTGTGGAGCTGCAATAATACAAGAATGTAAACCAGTGGCTTATGCATCTAAATCTTTAAATTCAACTCAGCAAAAACATGCCCAAATTGAAAAAGAATTACTGGGTATTTTTCATGGGTGTAAGGTCTTGCACCAATATATGGTAGAAAAATGTTTGAGGAGATAGATCATAAACCTTTGTCACAAAACCTTCAAAGAAGCACCGAGCATAGGCTATTCCTTTGTCGTGATACAATGGTCAAAAACCGACCTTAAGGCAATTGAAACACAGGTGTACTTCTCTCCAAATATTGAATGAACCATCCTCATGCATCTGTAAATATACTATACATACCCAGAAATCATGGAGGCAATGGGCAACAATGTGTTGAGAATTCCCACTTCAAGGCGGTAAAAGTATTGAGAGAATCAGGGCTATTCACTAACTCAAGTTGCTATGAATAGCCACCGAAAATCGTGGTCATCTTCAAGGTTAGTTGCTAAGCGCGAAATCGGTATTCACTATTCAAGAAAGTGGTTATGAAAGTTACTATGCATAACGACTAGTGGCTATCCCTAGTAGTTTACTGGCAACTGTTTCATAGGTGTAGCTATCGTTAACCACTCTTGTCGGTTACTGTTCGTTTATCCTTTTTTTTATTCATGTGAACATTTAGAAGTTTCAATCGAATAAGAATGGCATTTTTAGTACTAATGAACATTTTGATGAATCAGGAAATACAAAGGTAATAATATAGAGGATTGTAGGATGAATGCGCCAGTGAGCCAACCTTTTTTTTTCTATTGAAAATAAATCTCAATTGGTGAGATATACAGTAAAAGTTCATTTCAGAAGTGCAATATACTAAAAAAGAGGCTGAACTCTGGCGCAATCATATGCTGCTGGAATTTTGTAGTGATTGATGAAAATGGTTTTCAGAGAGAATTTGAGGGCCGAAAGAAGACGCTTAAGAGATTCTAGTAATCCTTTTGAATTGCCAGAAAACACTTTTAAAAATTTATTCAGATTCAATAGAGAGAGTGCGTTGACACTTATAAATGATTTGAATGATTTTTTACCTGATGGACAGCGGATTACGCATATTCCCAATCGTTTAAGAGTATTACTGATTTTTATGCCCATTGATGCTTCCAAGCCAGTGTTGGTACAACTTTACATTTTCCCACAATCCAAGCATCGGTTAGCAGAATTGTGGTATTGGTTACCGAAACCATTTGCCAACATATTGTCCCTAGGGAAATAAGTTTTCCAAATACCGAAGAAGAAGTTAAAACAACTGTTCAAGAATTTATTGCTAAATTCCGTTTTCCTGGAGTACCAGGATGTATAGATTGTACGCATATCGCCATTAGTAATCCTCCAGAAAATGATGAAATTTACCCTGGAGCTGTTTACTACAACCTAAAAGGTTATGCAAGTATTAATGCTCAAGTAATATGCAATTCAAAGCTTATTATAACAGCAATAAATGCTCGTTACCCAGGGTCATCTCATGATGCAGCCATATGACAAATGTCTTTGATTAAAGAGCATATGGAAAAAAGATATTTTGAAGGTAGAACAAATATATGGCTCTTAGGAGATTCCGGTTATCCCTTACAACCTTGGTTGATGACGCCTATAATAAATGCAGAGCGAAATTCTCCTGAAGCAGCATATACAGAGTGTCATAAAACTACTCGCTTACCATAGAACGGACGTTTGGTGTACTTAAGAATCGCTTCAGATGCTTGCTAAAACATAGAGTGCCACATTATTCTCCTACAAAAACGGCGAAAATTGCATATGCATATGTGCTGCTTTGCACAATATATGCATCAGAGCAAACATATAAATCGAGGATTTTGACCAACATGACGATAAAGAAATGTGAACTTAGAACCAATTGAACACCATAATGTAAATATATCAACTTTAGGTAGTAGGACAAGAAGAACTTTAGTTAATCATTTCAGGTGATTTCTACAGGCTTATGTTTTAATTTCGTTCATTTTCAATCTAATGTCATCATGAAACTTTTTCAGATTGAAATTAAAATTGCTATTTGAAATAAAAATGTTATAGAACAAATAAGTTTTATTTATCATTCATCCATACCACACCTGTGCTTGAGAGAACACATTCATTGGAGTGCGAAACATTTTTTTCCTGTAAACAATAATCACAGCAAAGTATAACAGCACATTGAGACCAGCGCCTCAACTAGAGACAATATATTATTGCTCGAAAACTGAATTCAATCTGAAATTCAAAAAATGTACTCTTGTAAGTGGATTGTGAATCTCAATAAATCCAATACAGATAAAAAAGATTTATTATTCCAAAAGAACTACATAATCAAAAATATCGAGAATAACTAGATTTCATCATCGTTCGTTGATCGTTCAGCAAATAATCTAATAGAATTCGCTAAATTATCAATAAATTTTGCTAAATCTCCAATAGCTCCACTCATTGTATTGAGTGATTCACACATTTTATCATAGCTTTTAGCCAATTCCTCCAAATTTGAAGTTTTTTGTGGAGTATTTATACTCTTCTTTGGTTTGGATAAACCGAATTCTTTTTGTGTAGGTACCTCTTTGGCCTTCTGGGCACTGCTACGTTCTACATCCACCATCTCTTGTCAAAATAAAATCATTAGTGAAAAAAATATTACTAACTTTTCACAAAATCATACACTATCGATCAGTTCTTCCTCCACGAACTTCAAAGCGTTACTTGCATCTGAATCTCCAACAACCTTAAACCAATGGAATTGAATACAAAATATTTGAAAATGTTAAAAAACATACTACTGTTGGAAGTTCACATCCAGATGATGTGCTTGCCCCCTCATTGATAAAGCAAACTTCACTCAATTCAAGATCACCTTCAGCTGTTATTCGAACTATTAAATTGAGACACGAATTCTCCGTCTCATTTAGTGGTGTTTCAGGAGGCCCTCCCCCGGATCCTCTCAACTTATTCTGCAATATCCTTGATTTTGCCTTAGCTTTAGATTTATATTCGATGAAGGTCTAAAATAAATTTTGTTATATACCCAATAAAACACATTTTTACAATACATACTCTTTTCCACTGCTGCAAAGTCTTAATACTGCCCTTCATATTATTCAAATCTTTTGTGAGTTGCATCCATAGTTCTCCAACTTTAACTGCCTCTGCTGGAGATAATTTTCCTTTCATCATCACCTTATGGTCGCTTAGGAAATTAATCATGTATTGCTACTGTTCACTGCTTGTTTTTTTTTTAACTCTTTTATGTCTAAAATAATAGACGTTGAATTGAAAATACCGAAAATTGACTATTATATATGAAACCTCACCCTTCTTCCATATTTATAGTACAGCTCCACCAAAAACAAATGGCTCAAATCTGTCTCTTACACGTGCTTCACCGAAAATAAAAATAATGTTTTCACTACTTTCTACAACGGTCATTTCTCTCGAGTTTGTCGGTTATGTATTTGTTTATTCCACAGACTAAACTATATCATTTGTCAATGGTTGAATCGAGAAAGCGGACATTTGAACTATTTTGCGGTGTTGCCATGACTTCCTTCACAAAAAGTTGTTATGATAACAACAGTTGTTAACGGTTAGTTAGAGAATACCAAAAAAGGGTAGCAGTGGCTATTGAAAGTTATTCAGGGCTATTCACTAACTCAAGTTGCTATGAATAGCCACCGAAAATAGTGGTCATCTTCAAGGTCAGTTGCTAAGCGCGAAATCGGTATTCACTATTCAAGAAAGTGGTTATGAAAGTTACTATGCACAACGACTAGTGGCTATCCCTTGTAGTTTACTGGCAACTGCTTCATAGGTGTAGCTATCGATAACCACTCTTGTTGGCTACTGTTTGTTTATTGTTTTTTTTTTTTCATTCATATGAACAATTAAAAGTTTTAATCGAATAAGAATGACATTTTTAGTGCAAATGAACTTTTTAATGAATTTGGAATTACAAAGGTATCAATATAGAGTATTGTAGGGTAAATGCGCCACTGCTACAAAGGCTTAACGCTGTCTTCATATTATTCAACTCTTTTGTGAGTTGCATCCACAGTTCTCCAACTTTTACTGATTCATCACTTTATGTTCGCTCAGGAAATTCATCATGAATTGATATCTTCATTGCTTGCCTTTTTAAACCTGTTATGTCTAAAATAAGAGATGTTGAATTAAAAATACCGAAAATTGTCTTTCATATAACCTCATACTTCTTCCATAGTTACAGTACAGATTCCTCGAAAATAATTGAAATCTTTTCTCAACTTTCTTTTACGGTCATTTTTCGTGATTTTGAAGGTTATGTATGTGCTTATTCCACAGACAAATCCATATCATTTGTCTATGGTTGAATCGAGGAAACGGACATTTGAACTATTTTGCGGTGTTGCCATGACTCTCTTCACAAAAAGTTGTTATGATAACAACAGTTGTTAATGGTTAGTTAGAGAATACCAAAAAAGGGTAGCAGTGGCTATAGAAAGTTGTTATACGAGTTGCTTTGGATAGCCAAGGCCAAAGCAACTTGAGTTAGTGAATAGCCCTGATTGTCCGAGTTGGTATGGACAACCACCGCGATAGCAACTTGAGTTAATGAATAGCCCTGAATATTTCCATTCTAAGAACTCACCATTCATCTGGGCAATATGTCAACAGGACCAGAACATTACGGCGCTTTACTTATCCTGCAGAGATGACATACCTCAGGCACAATCGAATATAATATACAGGGTGTAACTAAATAAGTGTAAAATATTTAGGGAGGTGATTCCTCATCGAAAAAATGATAGGATCTTTCATATAAAGAAACTTCATTGGAGCATCCCTTGTTGAGATACAGCCCCTCAAAGGGAGTACATAAAATTTCTATAACAATTTTTTCACAAGCACCACAAAAGTAACAATATATGAGATCTACGTGTTGTGTGTTTTGTTATTAATGAATTAGTTGGGTTTTTACCATTTAGTCGGTTAATGCACGTACTAACTACAGAATAATAATAAATCCAGTTCGCATTTATGACGATGTATCTATGTCTGTAGTTGTTGGTAAAATAATTTTTTGCTGCGAACTGGCTTATTCTGGGCAAAAAACTCATGAGACATTTTTTGTTTAGAATGAAACAGGCTATCAGAAATAAATTTTTAAATAGTAAATAAATAATAAGACAAAAAGTTACATTGGAAATTAACTTTAGCGGTTGCGTTTCCCACCCTTACAACCATGGGGTAAACCAAATAGTGGATAAGTGTCTATTTGCTAGTAGGAAACGTTAGGTTAATTTCAATATTGTAACTTTTTTGGTGCTTGTGAAGAAAATTGTTATACAAATTTTATGTACTCCCTTTGAGGAGCTGTATCTTAACAAGGATGCTCCAATGAAGTTTCTTTGTATGGAAGATACTATCTTTTTTTCGATGAGGAATCACCTCCTTAAATATTTTACACTTATTTAGTTACACCCTGTATAATATCCATTTTATTTAGCAAAAGCTATTAAGTACAAAACAACATAATTAACAAATTATAGAATATTCTATGCTATTGCTCTCCTATTTATACCACTCCACAACCATTTTAGCACATAGACGTCAAAAAGTACCAAAATTATTACAATGTTTAACCTCATTTGGTAACTTATTAAACAACAACAATCCCCATAATATAAACTCCTTAGCATACTACTTCTATTAAAAAAATCAATACAAAAGTTTCCAACATTTCTTGTCTGGTAACCATGTACTGAACTCTCAGTCAGATATAAAGGCAACATTTTCATTTTATATAAGAATTGAAGAGTTTTATAAAGAATTCTTTGTTTGACCGTCATGATATCCAAGACATCAATCATCAAATTGATTGAGGTATATCTGGTACAACCTAAAATTAATCTCATAGCTCTATTCTGAATCTTTTGCAAAGCATGCATTTAATCAATATTGAATAAAATTGTCGAACAGAAATCAAGATGCAGTGATATTACCGCTTGATAAAAAGTTCTTTTTGTATAAAAGTACAATGATTTTCCTATTCTGTATTAAAAGTTAGTTTTTTTGCCATTTTACTAATAACATTCCTTGCATGTTGAACCACTGTGTACAAAAAGCCAACGAACGCAGGACAATATCTACATTTTGACTCAAACCACCAACTAAACACTAAATTAGGAGTAGCAAAATGTTTATTTGATAGAGCAATAAATATTTGTTGCACTCAGAGCTGTGCTAAGCACCGAAAAAAAGTGCTTCGAGCACTAAGCCCTAAGCACTCGAAAAAAAAGGCTTCGAGTCTCGAGTTTTAAGCACCGCTTTCGACAGAAGGCTCCGGATTACCGAGCACTTTTGCAAAAGTAATTGAATATTTCGAGCACTAAGCACTAAGCACTTTAGTGGGAACTATTTTATGTAATGTTGTTTGATTGAAATGAGAACTCTTTAGCTTCATCGACATATCTAAAATTATGATTTCGAGACTGGGAAAAACTCAAAAGCCATTTTATTTGTTTTGTGAAACGCATGCATTCAATTTACATTCTGGTACTAGTTAATCTTATTCGTCGATCTGAATCTGAATGGCTGTTCCTAATCAATGCATAAAGTTGAATTGATAATCGAGGACCAATTATTTTATAAGCGAGAACACATTACTGAAAAAATGTGGAAAGCACTGACGTGAGATCAGGAGCTTTTACGTGCTTGTTCTAAAGTCTTTTCTCAGACTTAAAAAGAGTGCGATTCAAAATCAGCCAGCACAATGAGTGTGAAAGAATCAATAAACATATATCTTAAATGGAAGTTGAGTGAACTTACAGTTCAGCAAATTCTTCGATCTGGCATTCTTTCCACATTTCTATACCATATATAAGTTTTTGTAGTTGAGTGTCATCAATTATAACCGAATTTCAGATTCATAATTGCTGAGCTATCGGACAGGTCTGGCCCAATAACTAACTTGACTTATATTTGGATAATAAACTAATTCTATTAATATGGAATCTCTATCTCATCTCTTTCGGAAGATAGAGAATATTCAGCCAAACATTTTTAAATTGGACCACCGTTTCTTCATCACGAGTCAAATCCAACCGATGGCGATCATTTTCAGCTCGATATTCAGAAATTACAGACATTTGGGAAAAAATAGTTCTCTTGTCGCAAAATTCATAATGACATTTCCATTCAAAATATGACAACTGCACACACCAGTATTTTAGACATGTTTGTCATAAAAATGAACCCACAGAATTAGTTTCATTTTCGGCTCAATATTCACTCATTATGACAACTTGTCATAAAATTAAAACCACCCTCATAGAGATTTATAGTTGATGTGATGTGAATTCATAGATAGAAATATAATCTGTGACTTCATTTTCAGAAAAACTCTTATATCTTCTGGAGATTGTACGCTATGATGATGAAATTTTAAAATATTTTAAGTACCTATACCCTGCATAAATGTCCTAAATTGTTGTGATCTGATGAATAACTTATGAGATATCGTGTATTGAAAAAAAACATTTTGGGAATTTTTAAAAAATTTTCTCTCGTGAAGATTTTCTCGAAATTTGGCACACTCCTTCCTTTTAACGCTATCTAGACATTCTCTAAGTTACGAATTGATAGGATGAATATTCAAGAAAATAATGTTATTAACTGCTAAACTATTCGATGGATTTGGCCCAATAACGAACTTGACCGAGATATTTGGACACTCGACCTATTCTGAAAAAATGAAAACTCTAGGTCCCTCATAATAAACAAGGGATATGTTGTCTGTGACCAGCTGAGATTTCTTCCAGTGAACTGATTGAGGAATATTTGAATTGTATGTTGATAGGACATCTGGCAAATTAAATCAAATCGAATTTTGTATTTGGTTACGCTAGTAGTTAATTAGACTACAGAATATCGTTTCATCTTCAAAACCACTTTCTGAAATGTCTTACTTATTTTGAGGTCTTTAATCACAGACTAAAATATTGAAACTTTATTTTCAGAATTCGGTATTCTTTGGTACTGAACAAAATTGATTGCAAAACATTTTGGGATGAAATTTTCTTTATCACAGAGTGTTCAAATTGCATTCAATTATGATCTTTTCCTTCAGTGCTTGTTCAATATTATTTATTAGTCCAGTGGAATATTACCCAGAAGTATGGTTTCTCAGAAGATAATTTGGGTGAGCTTTTTGCTTGAAAATGTTAAAATATCCTGGCAAATGAATTTTACTTCTCTAGAAGTGCTTTCAGTGCCCAAGAAATATGAAGTTTTCAGTTTTTCTGCAGCACCAAAATTATGCATTATTCCTTATTAGTAAAAAAATCTTGACACGCCAATGTTCTTTAATGCTTTAGATATTCTGATTGAGATTAGAGTGACAATACGTTAGTGCTTTTCGCATTTCAATGTAGTTGAAAAATGTCACTTCGAATTGTTTATTGAATTAGATTATTTTTGACATTTTCATTACCACCTAATATTAATCTTTTTCCACCCTCCCGGGTTTGAATCTCACACTAGAACTGATTTGTTTTATTCGAAAACTCAGATACGACGGTAAAATTCTGGGGCATACAAATTATCGGTAATCTCGATTTATGTACGAATTCTTGTTGATTTCGAAGGAATATCTGATAAGATATCGAGTATTGAAAAAAATGTTTTTGGGAATGTTTTGAGAATTTTCTACCGTGTCGATTCCTTCGAAATTTGGCCAACCCTTTTATTTCAAAATCGTCCAAGGTACGAATTGATCGGATGAATATTTTAGGAATTATTGCGAAAATCAACTTTCAAATGCTAAACAATTCGATGGATTTGGCCCAATAACGAATTTGACCGAAATATTTGGACAATCAACCTATTTTGAAATTATGAAAACTCTAGGACTCTAGGTCATCTACTTCGGAAGATAGAGAGTAAACAGCCGGAGGGCCCGCGTCCGTACATACTCAAATGTTCTTCATCAGGAAGTCGAACCCAATCGATTGAGACATTTGGGTAAAACGATAGCTCGCTGTTCCCCTAGAAACAAGCGCGCAAAAATGAGGGCTGTGTTTCAAGGATTGCCATAACTTTCGAATTTTACAACTACCGGATACCCACCGAGTGCCACTGATAAGGTAGTTATTGAACCCTGGTTTTGTGTATTTAAATATCTCCGTGAGCTTAGGGCCCAATTGAACGTTTCACAAACTTTCCAAATAATCAACAAATTTGCCGACGGAAATTCCGAAGAGTGCTAAAATTGATGGGTCATAAAAAATATGCACAAGAACATCTGGTTTAAAAATTCCCAATTGGGAACGGCAGTTTGGTCTAACGTTTTTGAGAAAATATTCGTTTGTTTACAATATTTTAAGAGAGCTTATCAATCTTCTTTTATTATGGTGTAATATCCATTTGTATCAGTGATATGATGTTGTGAAAAAGAGTAAAGAAAATTTTGTGCAATAAATCTTTCTAGTCTAGTTCGAATTTTCGTTTTATTTCACATCTATTCGAATTCCCACCATTTGAACCAGTAATGAATGAAGTTTATTTAAGAATATGGTTTTCCTCGTTTACCATTTTTCAGTTGGAATCTACAGATTTGCTCAAAGTATTTCTACCGTTTTCGCTCTCTGACGTTCGAGACTACTGATGTGATGCATTGTTCGCTTTAGTGTGGATGGAGCATATAAGTGAAAAATCTATAAATGCTGCAAAGCAGTCTCAACGCGTTTGTTCTATAAGTGATACGATATAAACATGCATTTATACGAACACAATTTAGCCCTTAAACAACTTCAGACTCATGAAGTGTCATCAATGGAAACATAAATTATTGAAAAATGAGCATTTGACCTACAATGCACAAAACACATTTTGATGAATACCATATAATTTCATCCAGAAATGGAATTATGAAATCAAATGTAGCTGATAATCAGATTGTTTATAGAAATTTTCCTATTTTGGAACCTTTTTTTTTGTGATGAGACACGAAGGCTTATAGTAACAAGGAATGAGAATTCAAAATTTCCAATCTATTCGCTTTCGGTTCCATAAAATTATAATATATTTTCAGGATTGATGAAATTTAATTATATTCAGGAAATCAATAACGTCCATAGAAACATCATAGATATCCGACGAATATCTTATAAAGAATCGGTTCTAATAAAAGATTTTTTTGTGAATTTTTAATAAATTTTCTAGAGTGGCGATTATCTCGAAATTTGAAAAACCATTTAATTTAACATCATTAAAACACGTTCTAAATTATAAATTGATCAGATGAATATTCTAGGCGAAAATCAAATTTTGAATGCTAATAACTAACGATGGATTTGGCCCAATAACGAACTTGACCGAGATATTTGAACGATCAACCTATTCTGAAAAATGAAAACTCTAGGTCATCTCCTTCGGAAGATAGAGAGTATACGATCGGAGGGCCGGCCAGCTTGACCTACTTAAATTTGACCAAGGTTTCTCCATCAAGAAGTCGAACCCAATGGATTGAAACCATTTTCGGCTCGATATTCGGAAATTACAGACATTTGGACAGAACGATAGCCCGCCTGTTCCACTAGTAACAAGAGCGCAAAAACAAAAAATTTTCTGACCTTCATAACCATAAAGTCAAATCAATGGTGACTGAAGAAATACTGAATATTAATTCAAAACGATCGTATTATCTTTGCGCACATAAAAAAATCAAATACCGTACCTGCTTATATTGACCCTACTTCAAGAATTCGGAAAGGCTTAGTGCTTAGCGGATTACTAAGCACTAAGATTTCCGCGAGAGTGCTCCGAAAAACAAGCACTAAGCACTAGCCTTTGAAAAGTGCTCGCGAGCACAGTGCTCGGAAGCACTAAAGTGCTTAGAGTGCTTTCACGAGCACTAAGCACAATGCTTTGGCACAGCTCTGGTTGCACTGAAGAAGACCAAAATGAAGAAATAAATAACATCTCGAAAACTCTTAGAAGCAATGGCTACCCCAAAAAGATATTAGAAAAATCTAGACGAACACGAGAAAGTCAACCTCAACCAACAGATATAAATCAGACCATTAAAACCGTAATTCCTTATGTAAAAGGTTTGTCGGAGAAAATGAGAAGAATTGGAAATAGATACAACATAACGACTGCATTCAAAACTCAAGACACTATCAGAGCTAAACTTACACAAGTTAAGCCTAATAATGAGACACAAAGGACAAAGAACTGCATATATGAATTACCTTGCGAGTGCGGAAGATCTTACATCGGAGATACTAAACGCCCTCTGAATGTACGAATAAAAGAACATCAGAAGCTTCTACGAGTACTAGACAGCGACAAATCCAAGTTGGTCCAACATGCTGTAGATGAGAATCATCGTATAAAGTGGGATGAAGCATCAATAATATCCAAAGAAGAAAAACTTGCAAGAAGAAAAATCAAAGAAGCAGCATTTATGAAAATAACACCTGATTCCATAAGTGCTCCATCTATAGATCTGCCAGAAGTTTGGACGCCGATAGTTCGATCCAACTTAAAAAAAATCATCATACACATATGAGTATATAAGATCGTTCATTTTCTTTCATGACTTCTGTCAATATTGACTTTTTTGAAAATTGATAATTTTCAAAAAATTTCTTTACTTTTCCTCCTTGATAAAGATAGAAGATGTCTATCGAAACGTCGGAAAACATTACATCCACAATAGATGATGGTAATAGCCCAAACAATCATTCAACACGAGCTCCATCATCAACAACATCTCGTCATCAACATTCCTTGCATGGCTTTTGAAACTTGACTCCTCATCAAATAACTCCCAAGTATTTTCTTTCCGTGACCCTTTGCAAAATCTCATTGTTAACTATGATTATTCCTTACATCACTATTAATTCTGTCGTATAAATTCATCAACATTATTTCCACACAAATATATCGTGGCATCATCAGCAAACATACATATAATATATTACAGTGGTTCAGAACACCCACTATATCATTTATATACAGTATGAACAACAATGGACCGAAAATTGTACGCTGAGGTAACCCCAAATCTACATCAACATTATTTGATATAAAATATTCATACTTTGCATTTTGTTTTCTTCGATTTAGATATCACTCATTTTTACGCTTATCAATGAGTGATCACTTATTTTTGTTGTATTATGAACCTCAATATTCAAATTCTTGTTACCAGTTATTACAAAATCAATGAGTGTAGAGCTTATGTTTGTTATTCTAGTGCTCTGATTGATACATTGTTTGTGACCATACTGCTCCACAAGTTCAACACATTTTCTACTATAATATGCATTCTCAAATAGATCATAAATAAAATCACTGGAAACTGTAGTCGTTTAAACTCAAATGGCACATAAGTCGGAATTATTGGGATGCGCGTTTTGAGAAAATCTTCTCCTTTATACTTTCCTTTGAGTATAGTTGCTTCTATCACATTGTTTAGTAATTTTTTTATCGCTAACCGTGTACCGTTGCAAAGACGCGGTTGGTTGATATTTCGCAACATTATAACCACCGATCCAACCTTTAATTGAAGATTGTGAGGAGGCAATCCTGGCAAATCCAGCGAGTTTGAAAATTCCGGTGGATAGTTGACTACATCATCTTGATTAAGAGCCGAATCAACTGATTTATACAGGGTGAGTCTTTGACCACTGCGTTAATTTTAACCATAGGTTCTTGAGATCAAAAGAAACACTTTTTCCATTACGGTTTTTCTATATTCAGCTGCGTTGAAAAGTTATAAGCATTTTAAGTTTTCATATTGGGCAAATACCCCTCTGTAGTCCAGTTTAGTTTGAATGAAAAAAACCTTCCACAGCATCCACTATTGAATCTGAATTGTTTAAAAACATTATTTTCTATCTAAAAAATGATTCAGTCACTCATGTTTCATCCGATGAGGTCCATCCAGAAGGAAGATACAAAATACTTATTTTCTGGTAAAAAAAATTCAACACCATAAACATAGATTTTTGTTGTTCTACTATATTTTCTTTCTACTTCAAGATTATAAACCATGCCTTTCTAGTGAGAAATTCCAAAAAAACCTCAGAATTATCATGAGTGTTATCATCATACATTTGTAATTTTCTTCTTAAAATTTCCAAATCATGATAACCATCATTTCTATGAAACTTCCAAGGCAAGAGGTTGTCACTGTGCTTTTTTTTTCACTCAAAGCCAGAAAAAATTATCTATGACTTTCCAAACACTGATATTTCTGAAGTTTCTTCTCCTTGACAGAGACCAGTGAACAGGTATTTTCTGTACTGAATCCCAATAACAATTTACCTGGATAGATTACAAGTATTTCCAGATTTAGGTGTGCAATTATACTTTCTTGAAGAAATACCTAAATTTGATTTTGAAAAATCAACTAGGTGTTCTTTGATAAAAAATTTTTTGTTAAATCATTAATATGAATCTATTCTGATTAGACTATAATTACTGATTACTGATTTGTATAATCAAAGTAACTGTTTTAATTACGTAAACAAGAACATAATTATTGAATAATGGTTATTCATAGATTATGTCAAATTGTAATACATTACCATAGAATATTAATTTATTACCGAACCCGAGGAGAGAAAAAATTAATATTTGCAATGTTTTTTTAAATGAAAGATAATATCTGTAACTATTATTATTCTTTAGTTAAAATTTTCCTCAGAATAATTAGAGTGAATTATTATCACATTAAAATATTATAACGTCTCTGTGGTGGGTAGTTCCAAATAAAAAAGTGTTCTGTGGTTCCTTGTTGTTTTGATTCTGTTTGAAACTGTCAAAAGTTATTTGTATCTTCAAGAAAAAAAGTGGAAAATTTCTTATGGATAATATCGATAGTTTTAAATTATTCAATTCAGTATGAAATGATTATATTCAGAAATTGCATTCTATTCTAATCTTTCTTGTTTATGAGCTTATAGCTTCCAGATTCAATATTGATTGAATTTGGCATATTTATGAGACATCAAGAGGCCGCGACGTATTCTCTGGAATGTGAAGCATCTTTCTCGTAACTTCTAGAAAAAACAGCGCCGGATATAAATGACTGAAGCCGATTCATGGATTCATTCTGGTATAGAACTTGCCGACGGATAAACAGGTGTTCCTGGTGAAATTCTGTAAATAAATTGTGTATATAAATTATTGATTATTGTTACTTAAGTGTGAATATAAATTAGTTTAAAGAACACTTGTAGTGTTTTTCTAATTCGCTGAGGAAAAACGTAACAATTGGTGTCAGGTGTGGGGTTACCAAGAAAAGTGGAAACTACTCCGAAATTAGTCTGGAAAATCCTGAATGCCGGTAACGAGATCTCAAGCTGAAAAAATGGACCAGGCCAGTATGGACTTTTTCAAGAAAGCTTTTGAAGAACTGACAAATAAAATGGAGGAAAATTCGAAGGACATGAAAGATAAAATTGAGGAAAATTCGAAGGACATGAAAGATAAAATGGATACCATGGAAAATAAAATGGACGACAACAGTAAGTCTCTAGAAAATAGTTTTAGAGGTAAATTAGAATCTATAGAGAATTAAGTCGATGATAGTCTAAATAAGATGACCGATAATTGCTCGAAGTTAGAGAATAAGATTGAAAATATTGAAGACCGGTTAGAAAACCTGGAGATTTTGAAGAAGGAAATAGAAGAGGATATACAAGGGAAATTAGAGCATACCGAAAGTATGTTGAAAATTATGGAAGATCGATTAAACAAAATGAGCAGACAGGTAGATGAGAATATTAAAGATAGAAGAAGTATTCCAGTGAAATACGAAAATAGTGGAGAAGCAGGCCGAGCAAGGGTCAAACCGCCAACTTTCGATGGTAAAACGGCCTGGTGCACATACCAGAGACAATTTGAAGCTGCAGCTAACGCGAATGGATGGAATAATGAGGAAAAAGCGACGGCCTTGATTGTTGCATTGAGAGGCGAGGCCTTAAATATTTTACAGATTATTCCAACCAGTCAGCAAAATGATTACGGGGCGCTGATAAGTAAATTACAGATGAGATATGGCGACGGACATTTACAGCAAGTATATCACGCCCAGATAAAGAGCCGTATCCAGAAAAATTCAGAGACCTTGCAAGAATTTGAAGCTGACATCGCACGGTTGGTAAGGCTGGCGTATCCGACTGCACCGGACAGTTTCCTAGAACAGCTTGCAGTGCAGACGTTCGTAGACGGACTGAGAGATAGTGAGACCCAGCAAACCTTGCGGTTGGCCCGACCTAAGACCCTGGATGATGCTCTAGCCCATGAATAGAGTTCGAAGCAGCCAAGCAGGCTTCACATAGGGGTCAAATAAAAATCAGGCGTACCATGGATGATTCCGAGGACAGCACCGAAAATATAGAGGATATAATACGCCGAGTTCTCCAACAACAACAAAATAGAGGACCTAGATGTTGGAATTGTGGTGAAGTAGGGCATATTCGCCGCTCTTGAAGGAAGCCTGCTAAGCCAAAACAACAGGAACAGGGAAACTAAAACGGGTTGGTGAAAGGGGCCATAAGCCGACCCGCCTGAACAATACCCCAGAAGTTATCATCCAGACCATCTTGGACTCCAGCAGTATATATGTCGACGGTAAGATCAATGGGCGGCGGCTAAAATGTTGGTCGACACAGCTGCAACCCGTACTATTGCAAGACCCGATATAGTGAGAGGCAAGACATTACCGACTATGACACTATTACGCACAGCCACTGGGGAGAGTGTACCAATGCACGGATGGAAGAAGACCAGAATACTAATTGGTGGTAAGTCATTCGAGCACGAAGTACTGGTGGCAGATATCACGGAGGAAGTCATTCTAGGAATGGATGTGATTAAAGGACAGGGTTTCGAGATGGATATGAGGAACGACATCCTGAAAATTGGAAACCTAGAAATTCCATTCCTAGGAAAGGAAGACGCTGTGAGTAGAGTCTTACTCGTGGAAGATATCACCGTGCCTGGCCTGGCGGAAACCTTGGTGAGCGGGTATTTAAACAAGAATCTTCGCAGTGGTCACGTTAGACTCATCGAGCCAGCCACCGGTAGCCCAGCCAAAGGAATACTCACCGGGAAGACGTTGGTGAGGGAGAAACAGAAAGTACCCGTGAGGATACTGAACACGAACATGTATCCAGTAAACCTGAAGAAAGACACTGTAATAGGAGAATGCTGCTCAGTATCGTGTGTGACAGGTGGTAGTCAAGACGAACAGAAGAGCATTCCCAAGAAGAATAAGGTGTCACACAAATTGGTCGAAATGCTGACATCCTCCTGCAACAACCTAGAACCAGATTACATCAAGGAAGTAAGAAAATTGATCACCGAATATAGTGATGTATTTGCCATGGATGATGACCAGCTGTGAAGAACTAATGTCGTGAAGCACCCAATCAATACCGAAAATTCAGGACCTATTCGCCAACATCCGCGAAGACTTTCCATTGCCAAGAGAGATGAGGCCGAGAGTATCATCAAGGACATGCATGATCAAGGCATAATAGAACCCTCGGACAGTCCTTGGTCATCACCTGTAGTTCTGGTCAGAAAGAAAGATGGCAGCACTAGATTCTGTGTTGACTACCGTCGCGTGAACGAAGTCACGAAAAAAGATTGCTATCCTATTCCAAGAATTGACGACACCCTAGACACACTCTCAGGCTCGAAATGGTTCTCCACCCTCGATCTGAAGAGTGGTTACTGGCAGGTTGAATTGGATCCCAAGGACAAAGAGAAGACTGCTTTCACTATTGGGACCGGATTATGGCAGTTCAATGTGATGCCATTCGGCCTTTGCAACGCACCTGCAACTTTCGAGCGTCTGATGGAGACCATTCTACGAGGGTTGTCTTGGAAGACGTGTCTTGTATATTTGGACGATGTTATTGTTTTTGGCCGTACATTCCACGAACATCTGGGAAACTTAAGAGATGTACTTGAGAGGCTGCGCACTGCAAATCTGAAGCTAAGTCCGAAAAAGTGTCACCTTTTCAAGAAGGAAGTGAAGTACTTGGGACATGTAGTATCTGAAACTGGAGTAAGTGCTGATCCAGATAAGATCCGAGTCGTACGCGAATGGCCAACACCGCAAGACAAACACCAAGTCAGGAGCTTTCTTGGGCTGTGCACCTACTATAGGAAATTCGTGCTAGGATTTGCCAATGTTGCGAAGCCTTTAACAAAACTGACTGAAGAGGGAAAGGACTTCGTATGGGATGTAGAGTGTGAAGAAGCCTTTACTCGATTGAAAGGTGCTCTTACGTCGGCCCCCATCCTGAGTTACCCCCAGATGAAAGGAAGGTTCATATTGGACACGGATGCGAGTAACATGGCAATAGGTGGTATATTGTCCCAAATTCAAGATGGCAAAGAAAAAGTTATAGGGTACTTCAGCAAAGTCTTGTCGAAACCGGAACGTAACTACTGCGTAACGAGAAGAGAGCTGCTTGCTGCAGTCAAGTCCATGGAGCACTTCTATAAATATCTCTACGGAAGAGAATTTCTTCTGAGAACAGACCATGCAGCGTTGAAAGCTTCTTCAATTCAAGAATCCGGAAGATCAAATGGCGCGATGGATCGAAAGACTTCAAGAGTACAATTTCACTGTGGAGCATCGTGCAGGAAAGTCCCATGGAAACGCTGACGCTATGTCTAGAAGACCGTGCCCTATAGACTGCAAGCACTGTAGAAAACTGGAGGACAAGGAATGTTGCCGAAGAACCACTATAACTGATGAGAATTGGCTGCCAGACCACCTGAGACAAGACCAAGAGAACGACCCAGAGCTGAAACTGATTTTAAGATGGAAAGCGGATGGTCGTAAGCCTGGATGGGGAGAACTGTGTCAGATGAATTCAAGGGTCAAATCATATTGGGCACAATGGGACTCCCTCCTAATAGAGGATGGGTTGCTAAAGAGGACCCTTGAGAATGAAGAAGGTACCGGATCCAGAAACCAAGTTGTAGTCCCTAGGAGTAGAATACAAGATGTATTGCAGAAGTTACATGATGGGATCTCCGGCGGCCATTTCGGCATCAAGAAGACCCTAGAAAAGGTTCGAGAGCGTTTCTACTGGGTTAATTGCAAGGAGGACGTCAAGGACTGGTGCAGAAAATGCGGACTGTGTGCTTCGGTGAATGGCCCAAGAGGAAGTCGTAGAGCCCCTATGAAACAGTATAACGTTGGTAGCCCAATGGAAAGCGTAGCAATAGATATAGCTGGTCCGTTTCCAGCAACTGACGATGGAAACAAGTACATCCTTGTTGCTATGGACTACTTCTACAAATGGGTGGAGGCTTACGCCATTCCGAATCAAGAAGCCGCAACAGTTGCTGATGTATTGGTCAAGGAGATGTTCTGCAGATTCGGCATGCCTATGGAGCTTCATTCGGATCAGGGATGAAACTTCGAGTCCAGCTTGTTCCAGACCCTATGCGAGTTACTAGGGATCAAGAAGACCAGAACAACTGCTCTCCACCCACAGTCAGACGGTATGGTCGAGAGAATGAATAGGACTGTAGGAAAATACTTGGCCAAGGTTGTCTCCGACCACCAGAGAGATTGGGATAGGTACCTGCATCTATTCACCATGGCCTATAGATCATCCGTGCAGGAATCGACAAGGGAAACCCCAGCATGGAACGGATATTGCGGGTGAAGATTACGTGAGCAGTCTAAAGGGGAGATTGCACTACATCCATGAGAAGGTCCGGAAAAACCTGCAAATTGCAAGTGATCGCATGAAGACTCGTTACGACATCAAGGCAGCAGAAGGTGGATACAAGGTAGGAGATTTGGTATGGTTGTTCAGCCCCCAGAGGAGAAGAGGGCTATCCCCAAAGTTACAGAAGGATTGGGAAGGACCATATAAGGTTGTGAAGAGGATCAACGACGTAGTCTACCGCATCCAAAAATTGCCAAGAGAAAAGAAACGTGTAGTTCATGTGAATCGCCTGGCAAGGTATGAGGCCGATCATAACGCTCAGGACGAGGCGGAAGTGGGAAGGACTACAACTCAGACCCCAGATCAAGAGGAATTGAGCTTTAATCAGTTCATGGCAAATTATGGAGAAACCGGAAAAGCGAGGTTCGGGATCACAACCGAGGAGCAACAAGATCTGTTTGCGGTACCGGTAGACTACTCATTGGCGCACTGCGTAGCTGAAGATCTCAACATGTCCAAAGGGATAGCTCTCCTCTTCAAGAAGAAATTTGGTCGTGTAACAGACCTCATGGGACAACAACCTTCCCTTAACCGAATCCTGAAGTTGACCGATGGACCTCGTTATCTCTTCTACATGGTAACCAAGGAAAAATCTTATGGAAAGCCAACTTACCAAGCCATGTGGAGCACCTTGATGAACCTTAGGGACGAGCTGGCTAGAGTAGGTGTGAACAAGCTTGCAATTCCCAAGCTGGGTTGTGGACTGAATCGTCTGAACTGGAGAGTAGTTCGTAACATGCTGGAGGTAGTTTTCCAGAATACTGATGTCCGAATACGGGTTTGTAGTTTCAACCCGAAAGGCGGTCCCGAAAAGAAAACGGTATCCTGCTATTTCGATCAACAAGGGTTCTGCAGGAATGGGAGCGCTTGCAGATTCAGTCATGAAGGAAAAGTTCGGGGACCGAACGTTCTTTTAAGGAGGGAGCAATGTAACGGAACCGAATATGAGCCGTCTAATTACTGCTGCGTCAGCGCTTCATGCGCCGACAAAGGGATTAAGAAACATGAAAGGGACCGCTCGCCACAAAGCTGTCACATAAAAACGTTTAATGATGGCATATTTATGAGACATCAACAGGCCGCAACGAATACTCTGGAATGTGAAGCATCTTTCTCGTAACTTGTAGAAAAAACAGCGCCGGATATAAATGACTGAAGCCGATTCATGGATTCATTCTGGTATAGAACTTGCCGACGGATAAACAGGTGTTCCTAGTGAAATTCTGTAAATAAATTGTGTATATAAATTATTGATTATTGTTAGTTAAGTGTGAATATAAATTAGTTTAAAGAAGACTTGTAGTGTTTTTCTAATTCGCTGAGGAAAAACGTAACAATAACAAACATTCAGAAATATTAAAACTAAGTCAAATTTTATTATCTCTTACGTTTGTGAACAAGGTTCAATCGGTGTATGAAATAAAGATAATAAAGGTATAGAACAAATCTAGGAGTCTGGGTACGAAGTTTTTAAAACTCATATGAGCTCAATTTGCAGCATTCTTATGTTAGAAAAGATATAATTTGATGAACCCTGAAGCTATAAAAAACCAGCTCTTCATAAAGACAAGTCTTCAATTTAACAGGTCCTGACAGAAAATACTTTACCTATTTCAACGGTCAAAATATACCGAAGTACCGAAGAGTGATGGAAAACTTTTTCTTTATTTATTATGGAATATAATTCTGGATTAAATATTGAACAAGGTGCTAGACATCATTAACAATGAATACAGCAAATGGCAATTTAGATTTTGTGGTGAATGTAAGACAAAAATTGTTCAGTGGTTAATTTCATCTATAGTGTTTAGTGGTTGAACCATAGACAGGAGAGATTTCCTCAATCTTTTGTAGAAATATTTAATAAAGACATAAAATATGGCAACATTGAACAAATCTGATTATTGAATAGCACAAAGTTGGATTTGGGAAAATCAGAAAATTTGGACAAAATTATTCGATTCAATTCCTTTCAACTTCAAATATCTCAAGAATGGTGCAATTTAGGAGAAAAGATGAGGAATGATTTTATATGAAAAAAAGACTAATGATTCCAAGAAGTACGAGATACGGACCTTTAGTTCAAGCGATATTTGTTTTTCATGCAAATTAACCAATCTGTAGAGTAGCAGTGAGAAATCCACAAGAAATGGAATAAATCAGATGATGCCAAAATATGCATGACTCAAAAACCTTCTACAAGAAATCATTTCAATTGATATTGTCGTTTGAATATTACAGGTGAAAATGCAATTTTTTTATGAAATTTCAACACCCTATATCTATATATAAAAAGAAGCGCATGCAAGTATAAACGCGTGTCCCGGTGTTGCGTCAGCCGATGTGCGACGATAACGTAAGCAGGAGCCAACATTGATTTTTGACAGTCAAAAGTAAGTTTTTTTGGTCGATTTCTTTTTGTAATTATGGTTATTTGTACACAGATAGATTACCTTTTATTTATTTTTTTTTTGTTATAACTTGAACATTGGCAGTTACTTACGAGTGATTACTTTTAATGCAGATTTTTTTGCTCAGTCATGGTCATTTTTTGTTTTCAAAAGTATGCGTTGGGTACGGTTGTGACAAATTTTGTGGGTACGGTTGTGACATTACTTTTTCTGTTTTATTTTATTTTAGATGCCTAGGAAACGCGTGCGGAAGACCGAGAGAGGCCTGTCTGACATTACTCAATATGAAAATGCTTACAAAGAGGTGAAACGCGGAACTTCATTACGGAGAGCTGCGGAAATACATAAAGTTAATCGCATGTCACTCTTGCGATATCTACGCAAACGCGACAAAGCTGGCGATAATGAAAATGAAGGCACCATCAGCATGGGGTATGTTGCTCATAAGAAAGTATTCTCTATCGAGCAAGAACAGCAGTTGTCAAAATATATTATACGTTGCGCAGACATTTATTTTGGCCTTTCTACGAAAGAAGTACGGAAGCTGGCATTTGAACTGACAACTAAATACAACATAAAGCGACCTGCTTGCGACCTGCTTCTTGGGTTGAGAATGAGATGGCTGGTGAAGAATGGTTCCGTTCATTTATGAATAGAAACCCGTCACTATCTGTACGCGTAGCTCAGGCTACAAGCCTTTCAAGAGCTACAAGTTTCAACAAAACAAATGTTGAAGCTTTTTATAATAATTTACAAACTGTGTTGGACAGACACGCATATGAGCCACAGGATATAAACAACATTGACGAGACAGGTGTCACTACTGTTCAAAGACCTGATAAAGTAGTGGCAAGACGTGGTATACGGCAAGTTGGAGCTGTTACTTCAGCGGAGCGTGGCACATTAGTCACAGTTGCTTGTGCAGTCAATGCCTTGGGAAACGCAATTCCTCCTTTTTTTATATTCCCGAGGGTTCGATATCATGATCGTTTTGTTAGGGACGGGCCAGTGGGTTCGATTGGAACTGCAAATCCCTCAGGCTGGATGCAGGATGTCTCATTCTTGATATTTCTCGAACACTTCAAGAAATTCACTAATGCTTCTCCAACACATAAAATCTTATTATTGCTGGATAATCATTCCTCTCATGTCCATATCAATACTCTGGATTTTTGCAAAGAGAATGGCATTACTCTGCTTTCATTTCCTCCGCATTGTTCGCACAAGTTGCAGCCATTAGACCGATCTGTCTTTGGACCATTCAAAAAGGCCATAAATGCTGCTTGTGACGGATGGATGCGAAGTCATCCTAGCAAGACCTTGACTATATACGACATACCAAGTGTTGTCAAAACGGCTATGCCTCAGGCATTTACACAATCAAACATTCAGGCAGGTTTCATCAAAATTGGTATTTATCCGTTTAATCGTAATTTATTCGGAGAAATTGACTTTGCGCCATGTTTGTAACGGATCGACCAAACCCTGACACTGAGGATAACGTTTCTGCAGGACCATCTAGTGCAATCAACGCTCTGTGCGTTCCTAATTCTGTTAATAACAGTCCTGGACTCAACGATCAAGTGTTGCCACCTACGGATTCTGTATCGGGAGAATCTTTAACTCCATTTACTGACCAAATTCAGATAAGTGAAACAACAACCTTAGTCACGCCATCTGCTTCTTTGCCTGAAATAGTCCGGGTTCAGCAGACTGCATCATCCTCAGACACACCGCCTCCTTTTTCGCCCGAAATTGTTCGACCTCTTCCGAAAGCTGCTCAAAGAAAAACAAGAGGTGCTAGAAGAAAAAAGTCAACCATTTACACAGATACACCCGAGAAAGAGGCAGTTAGGAAAGAACATGAAGAAAAAGAAAATCGTTTGAGGGCTAAGCATGTAAAGAAAAACCTAACCGAACCAAAACCAAATAATAAAGGGAAAGGTAAAGGAAAAACCAATGGCAAGAAAAAAAAAGACTTCACAGCAGTCATCCGATAAAGAAGATTATTTCTGTCTGGTTTGTGTAACCTCATATTCTGAAAGTAGGGCTGGCGAAAAATGGATCAAGTGCCAAGGAAAATGTGGCCTGTGGTCTCACGTGGAGTGCGCAGGTAATAGTCCCCATTATATTTGTCACAACTGTGATGAATCTGACTAGATCTCAGTATGTTGATTGATACAATTATAAATGTCAAATTTTTCTTTGTGGTGTTATAACACATTCTGTTAAAATTTTGTAAAACTTTTTCCAGTTAGCTACATTAAGTTTGAGTTAAGTAAACAATTTAACTGATTTTAAAGAAGACTGTTATATGGTGTAGTGCTATATTAGTTTTAGGCTCTAGTCGCGCCTAGAGTGCGCAGGTGATAGTCCCCATTACATTTGTCACATGTTGAATTTGACTCAGTATTTTAATTGGTTCATTTAAAAATGATTATTGATTCTTTGTTGTGTTACAGTTTTGTTAAAATTTTGTAGTAGTTAGACTAACATTTTGAGTGATTATGGAGAAGACTGTTATATGTTACAGTGCCTTATTAGTTTTAAGAAGAGAAGTGATCATTTGCCAATTGCCATAAAGTGATTGTTAACTTTGTTTAGATGAAGATTATATTGTGTTCAGTTGATTATTTGTAACAATAAAAGTCACTAAAACTATTTGGATGTATTTTGTAAGTCTGTCACTACCGACCCCAACCACTGTCACTGGGGTGTGGCCGGTTGTGACACTTTCCCTTTTTTTTAGCGCTCTTGTTCACCTGAACAGAGTGCTTATCAATTTGCCCAAATGTCTGTGACTTTCGAATTTTTGGGCAAAAGTGGTATCAATCGTTTTGTTTGGACCTACTGATGAATAATCCGTGGTCAAAATCGATTCTGTCCGTCCGTCCGTTCCGTGAACACGATAACTCTCGAACGGATGAAGTTAGAGAGTTGAAACTTTCAGAATAGGTTTGAGGTATAAATATCTCGGCTAAGTTCGTTATTCGGTCAAATCGGCCGAATAGGTTCGTAGTAACAAAATAATTTTTTTTTTCAAATAACACTGTTCAAATAAAAATTTTTTTATGGTGCAGTTTTATCAGACGTATACAAAAATACCACTCTCGACTTCGACAAGCTAATAGTTCTGGAGATATGATTTTTCAAAATTTAAATAATTGAAAGTGGTTTACAAGAGCGCCTAAGCCAACTGACCTCACGTCAGTGCTTTCTAAATTTTTAATTTGACCGTATGCCTAATACAGTGTAGCTAGGGACAATTTTTTATCAATTTTAGGTAGATAAATAATCAAATTGAGTATTTAAGTGATTTTTCTCCCAGATAACTGGTAAATATACAAACTTATAGGCAATCAAACCAAAATTGTCACAACCGTACCCAGCTTACCCTACTTTCATATTCTTTAGTGTGTGGTGAAGAGAGTGTTCTGAATTCTTTTATTTCCCTTTGGATTGAAGCATAGTTTCTAAAGGTAAGTTATGTAATTCGGTATTTTTCAAGCTTTTTTTCTGCTTCGGGTAATACATACGGTTGAAGCGTCGGCTGATAAGATACTTTGGTTAGGGAGATAAAATCAGTCTCTATCTAGGGCTGACGGCAGACACTGAAAAAAAAACTTAGGTCACTTATATTCTCTAATTCTGATGTGTTTAGATTAAAACGCTGAATATTTACGATTGCTTATTTTTTCTTTCAGTAAGAAAATGTCGAAGGAACCCTTCAAGAGAAAATACCTAAGTGGTTCAGAAAAACGAAAAAAGCGACAGGGGCAATAAAACAAGCGTGATGAAATCTTGAAGAAAACAAAAAACCTTTTCAACTCGGATTCAGTGCTAGTCAGCAATCAACAGAGAATGAACCCTCTCCAAGTACGTCCAATGGCCAAAGTATGATAGCAGGGTCAGTAGAAATCCCTTGCGACCCTTGCAAGGATTCTGAACAGATGGATCAGAATCAGGATCAAGATACAGTTTCTTTAGCGGCTGAGAATAGTGAAACCGAGGTTCAATTAATGCCCCAAAACAAATTACATTTAGGTGTAGAATACCAGAATGACGTTGGCTTGTGGCAAAATATTATAAATGAAATTCAAGATTTTTGGTGTTTTAAAGATCCTAATGAATGCCAACACTTTGAGAGCGATTTTTCTGCTTCAAGCCGACAGTATAATGACAGCAAAAGATTTTTTTTTCAATTTATGTTTTTTCGGAAACACATAAGTTATGGCAAAATTAAACGAGAGTGGCTGGTGCAAAAGAGCGGATGCAACTAAGGCTTTGTCAGAAGGTTATAAAAATTTTCATAAACTTTTAAAATCTATTGTTGATGATATGACTCAACCAGCACAAACGATTCACGAGGCTCGATGTCTAATAAAGTGTTCTGTTAGAAAAGAACATGCAGTAATAGCAGTATTTTGGGCTACCATATTGGATAGAATCAATGGTGTCAGTCAGTATGTCTCTACAAAAACCTAGCATTGAGCTTCGAACAGCAATTGGTCTCTCAAAATCTCTCTCGGATTTTCTGCAATCACAGAGAGAATTATGTGATGATTATGAGATGAAGGCAAATGACACTGATACCGAATACAGTGATGAAAATCAGCGTTTTCGAAAAAGAAAGAGGCATCAGGATGAAGGATCAGTAGAGGAAGTTGTGAACAGAGGAAAAGATAAGTTAAAGTTGGAAAATTATTTTCCTGTAGTAGATATGCTTTATTCATAATTGATGCGTCGAATAGAATCTTATAGAGATATTGATTCTCTGTTCGGATTTCTTACAGATTTCTTGAAAAGAACCGACGAAGAAGTCAAAAGTGTTTCTATAAAATTCAGGGAATACTATTCCGATTACATTGAGCGCGAGGTTATGAACGAGATGGTGCAATTCAAATAATTCGTATTGCAAGTAAACGATGCTGGGAGTACGGAAAACGATAAAATTATGCCTACCGAAGAATCATACGAATTAATTTTTGATAATATGGTTCAATCAACTTTCCCTAACGTAATGGTAGCATTACAAATATATAGAAGTTTGATGATATCAAATACAACAGGGGAACGGAACTTCTCAAAATTAAAATTAATAAAAAATTGTTTTCATTCTTCAATGACTCAGAAGCGTTTGAATTCTTTATCGATAATGACGATCGAAAATGATATAATGGAAAAGATCAATTTTTAAGATATGGTGAATGATTTTGTTTCCAAAAAAGTTAGAAGAGTTGATTTCAAAATTGATCATAAATCATAATCAATGAAACAATTACCTATCTCCTTATTCATTTTTTTGCATTTAATAACATAAAAGTTAAAGTGAAAACGCCAAAGTGGAAACTTTATTCTCTTGATTAAAGTTGAAATTAGATAGTGCTGTCTTTTTTTTCTTTACTGTATGTCTGTATCCATATTACATCATACACACTACACGAATGTAAACCTTAATCATATCCTATAACCTATCAATTGGAAACTTTTCTGATAGTCGAAACATAAAATATATGTGAGTAAGAAATCAGAGAATCAGTGATGTGACAATACTGATGTATACAGGGTGTCCCTCCGGGACACCCGGTGGGATACCCTGTATATAAGGTATGTATGTTACTCCTATCCACTAATCAACTTTATAAAATCTGAGGATGGATGAAATGGGGCCCTGAAAATTGCACTACCTAGGGATCCCCACATGGTTAATCCGGCCCTGTTTGCTGTTTGCAGCCAGCAACAATGGACAGTTCTTGGAATTTGGGTTAGCCGTCACTTCCAAGAAAGCCTTCTGTCGGACTAAATTTTGGAAATCCCTAAAATTAGCTACCTGTACGACCTCTCTCAGTTATTAATTAATTCTGTCTGCACCTCTCAAGGTGGTAAGTACTCCTACAAGTAAATTTACTCTCTCCCAAGACGCTCTTGTGCACAGTACTTCTACAAGTAAATTCTCTCTTTATCAATTTACTTTTTCACGAGTCCATAACAGCACTCCACAACTACAAGTTCCTCTAAAGATCTCTCAAAATAATCTGTTTTCGGGTCAGTTAGCTACCTAGTTCATGTGTATGTGAATTACGCAGTTAAATTCTCTACGTAAAAGAAAAAGGTTGTGAATTGTGAATCTGTGAAGCAATTACATATCATAAGGCACAATTCATCAGTGGAAGCTTGTGAAGCTTTATCCAAAGTGCTTGCACCTTATTCTGAGAAATCTACCCTCGACGATTGAAGCAGAGCTGCAGTGAACTCAAACAACAAATAAGGTCAGATCTCTTTATCATATTATATTACCAGAAGTGCCTAGATTGAGCAAAGAGGTTCAAATCCTTAGTTATTATAGACACCTAAAAACTCTTTCTATAAGTGTGAACTCAAGTGCCGAATATTGTGTACCTATTTTTATCTGTGAATACATAATTCTATTGTAACTACAAACTTGTTTTATTCACCTTGCAAACATCTTTTCTACCAAAGATAATTTTGGATCTACTGTTTTAGTACCGCTTTGCCCTTCATATTTTGTACCCGCACAGTATGTATGTTAGTCCTATCCACTAATCAACTTTATAAAATCTGAGGATGGATGAAATGGGGCCCCGAAAATTGCACTACCTAGGGATCCCCCACATGGTTAATCCGGCCCTGTTTGCAGCCAGTATACCTCGTTCGCTCAACCAATCATGGTTTCTGTAATTTTGAGAAACATCAGGAAACACCTTCTGAATAAGTTCATCTTTTGATCGAGTTAACTGACAAAAACTTTGAGGAAAGTTAAAGAAGCCAGTCAACATGTCTATAGGAAATTTGCCATTACCAATGTCAATGAGTTGTTTAGAGAATATGTTTCCAGATTGGTCATTTTGCAACTCAAAAAGCATATCCTTGCTTAAATGAAGTACTTTGACATGTTTTCACAAATTGGAGGACTTTAGACATGCATTTAGTTCATCAGCTGGCGTTGATCGTGGAATCACTGGCAATGTTTGATGAAAATCTCCTGCTAATAAAATCATTGCACCACCAAATCGGTTATTATTGCTCCCTAGATCTTTTAAGCTTCTGTCTAAAGCCTCCAAAGATTTTTTATGTGCCATCGTGCATTCATCCCAAACACTCCTGATGCATTTTATCTCGCGTGCCGAAACTAATACAAAAGAAACGCGACATTAAACTCCTCCAGCTATGTATTCTGTGCTCCAACGCACACACACACACATTGTTTTGATAGATATGATCTTTTACGTTAGGAACACACCTACATTGCTTAGACAACAGTGAGTTCTTGTAATTTGATATGAACTTTATACCATAGTAATAAAGCTCAAATTGACTACGTTTTAGTTACAATTCGTTTGTATGGGAAAAAGAAAAGGGCTATTTTTAGGGTTTTTTCAGCAATAATTCTAATTTTTCTTCAACTTCAACGAACATTTTAAAAAAAGATTTGACCAAATTGGTCCAGGCGTTGTTGAGTTACGCGCTTACCAACACATTTTGCGATTCATTTTTATTTTATAGATGATAGATTTCTGGAGGAATGGTACGAAAAAGATCTTCATAGAAGATATCCAGGGGCACTGAGGAACCAAAGGGTTGATAAGGAATTATCGCTTACTTACCTGAAATCCGGATATCTATGTCCTGAGACTGAAGGACAACTTACAACTGTACAAGACCAGGTTGTCCCGACACTAGCTTATATAAAGTATAGCCAAGCAGGGAAGTTACGTAACATCGGCAACACTGCTAGAGGCCTATCGTTGATTCTGTAAATATTTAAACACGTGAGGTAGATGGTATTGTTTACGCGTGGCGTCGGTTCAATTCGTTTCGCAGGTTGTGTTGTATTTCGGCATCATTCCGTCCGAAAGTGTTGAAATTCTGTAATATAGTGTTTAAGATGCTGTGATAGAGTACGTGTATTAGTGTGAATAGTTTATATTCCTTGGGATTAGATTTCATTTGGGTAAGATTTTTTGGAAACCATTAGCTTAGAAAAATGGTTAGGAAATGTCCCCGCTTGTAAAAGCAATTACAATTCGACAAAAAATGAATGTTTCTTCAGTTGTTTCAATTTTCCGAAAAATGAAGAAAGAAAGCTCTTGTAGGTCTAATCTATACCTACCTCGCAAAAATTTTACACCAAGTGCTTATAGTGCAATTCGTGAGAAACATTTCGATGAAAACGATAATAATAAATTCTTAGAATCAGATAGAACAATTAACCTTCGTCCATTGAATCGTCCAATTTTAAAGTAAAATGCGGTTCCGGAAATTTTTCATAATTTACCCAAATATCTATGGAAACCTAAACAAACAATTAGGGCAGATCCACAGTCCAGGAGGTATATAATTAATTCAAGAAATAACGATGAAATAGAAGAGTTTCTCTCTTCTGATTTTATTCAAGATGTTAAAAATTTCAACGATTCGATTTTCTTTCATATTTTGATTTTCGATAAATCTTTAACAGTCAGAGCGTCAGTAGAAATAATTTAAAACCTTCAAATCAAATTATTCATAAAAAATGTTAAGATTCCCCCAAATTATTTAAAATGGATACTTCCTTTCGATTTAGTTCTAAGCAGATGGTCTCAAATAATTAATTTGCTGTCATTCACAATAATGCCGTCGAGTAAGAAAGATGTTTCGAACCCGGTTTCGAATGTATCGCTCCAGATATCGCTTCCCAAATGCGGTATCTGTAATTATAATATTAGTTAGTAATAGCCACAAGTGCAAAGTATGTTTTACAGTATATCACCGGGGTTGTACGACTAAGAAAACAGCAATAAATTTCAGCAACACTTTTATCGCTTAGCGAACGGTGCCTTGCTCATGCTGTAACTATTGATCCCGGCTGAAAATTTGCTCTAAGTAATTATTCGCTTCTGAATTTCAACAGTAGACTCATTGAGTTGTTATTATAATAAGATAATAAAGGAACTCTATGATTTAAAATTTTCGGCTTGAGGTGCTACAAACAGAATTTGAGTCTTTGGAATGGGCTATTCGATAGAGTAAGAAGAATTCCTGAAAAGACGTTGTCGCATATGTTTAATGAATTTAAGGTGATATTTAAGTCCATCAAGAATAAAAGAAAGCGTTCTCGTACCATCTGACGATATTGAAGTTGTTAATTTTGATAAGAAAACTTTGTTGTCAATGGAATCAATTGTCGGGCTTCAGGAGAAGCAGGACCGAAGTTTGAAAATTTCTACCAAAAAAAAATTCAAAGTTCAACAAAAATATCAAAAAAGCGTTGTCACACCATCTCACGATATTGGGGTTGTTAATTTTGATATTTAGAATACTCTTTGATCATTGGAATTGATATTCGGGCTTCAGGAACGGCAGGAACGGACTTTGAGAATTTCTACTAAAAAAATTTTTAAGTCCAACATAGAATATAAAAAGCATTGTCGCACCATCTAATCATATTGGAATTGTTGATTTTGATAAATAGAATACTCTGTTATCAATGGAATCGATTGTCGGGCTTCAGGAAAAGCAGGACCGGACTTTCTACCAAAATAAATTCAGAGTTCAATAAAAATAAAGAAAAGCGTTGTCGCACCATCTCAAGATATTGAGGTTGATAATTTCGATATTTAGAATACTCTGTTTTAAATGGAATTGATTGTTGGGCTTCAGGAAAAGCAAGACCGGACTTTGAAAATTTCTACCAAAAAAAATTCAAAGTTCAACAAAAATAACAAAGAAGCGTTGTCGCGCCTTCTCACGTTATTGAGGTTGTTAATTTCGATATAAAGAATACTCTGTTATCAATGGAATTGATTGCCGGGCCTCAGGAAAAGCAGGACCGGGCTCTGAAACTTTCCATCAAACAAAATTCAAAGTTCAATAAAAATGAAAAAAAAAGCGTTGTCGCACCATCTCATGATATTGGGATTCGGGCATTTGTGAAGGGTATAGATACACCTCATATTTTGAAATTTTATCATCATAGCGTTGAATCTCCAGAAGATATAAGCGTTTTTCTGAAAATGAAGTCACAGATAATATTTCTATCTGTGGATTCACATCACATCAACTATAAATCTCTACGAGGGTGGTTTTAATTTTATGACAAGTTGTCATAATGAGAGAATATTGAGCTGAAAATGAAACTTATTCTATGGGTTCATTTTCATGACAAACATGTCTAAAATACTGGTGTGTGCATTTGTCATAATTTGAATGGAAATGTCATTTTGAATTTTGTGACAAGAGGACTATTCTCAATGACACATACGCGAGGGAGCTAGCATGCAAATCATTCTCAAATATTTAAAGCACATTTAATACCTTTCATTTATAGGTTATCTATGTTCATTTATCCCAAAGTCTTCAAGCTAAATCTGACATTTCAACTGCTGATTTCTATATTTCGTAACTCGCAGGAGATTCCACTTATCTCCCATTTAAGATACATGTTTATTGATTCTTTCGCACTCATTGTGCTGGCTAATTTGGAATCGCACTGTTTTGAGGTCTGCTAAAAGACATTAGAACAAGCACGCAAAAGTTCCTGACCTCAGGTCAAAGCTTCCCTAAATTTTTTTTAGTGGAAATTTTAAAAGTCCGGTCCTGCTTTTCCTGAAGCCCGACAATCGATTCTTTTGATAACAGAGAAATCTAAATATCAAAATTAACAACCTCAATATAAAGAGATGGTGCGACTACGCTTTTTTTGATTTTTGTTGAACTTTGAATTTTTTTGGTAGAAGTTTTCAAAGTCCGGTCCTGCTCTTTCTGGCGCCCGACAATCGATTCCATTGATAACAGAGTATTCTGAATATCAAAATGAACAACTCTAATATCGTGAGATGGTGCGACAACGCTCATATTGATTTTTATGGAACTTTTTCTGGTAGAAATTTTCAAAGTCCGGTCTTGCTTTTCCTGAAGCCCGACAATCAATTCCATTGACAACAAAGTATTCTGAATATCAATAATGACAACTACAATATCGTGAGATGGTGAAACAACGCTTGTTTTGATATTTGTTGAATTCAGATTTTTTTTTGATAGAAATTTTCAAAGTCCGGTCCTGCTTTTCCTGAAGCCCGACAATCAATTCCATTGAGAACAGAGTATTCTAAATATCAAACTCAACAATAGCAATATTGTGAGATGTTGCGACAACGATTTTCTTGATTTTTATTGAACTTTGAATTTTTTCTGGTAGAAATATTCAAAGTCTAGTCCTGCTTTTCCTGAAGCTCGACAATCAATACCATTCATAACAGAGTAACAGAGTATTCTGAATATCAATATTGACAACCCCAATATCGTGAGATGGTGAAACAACGCTTGTTTTGATTTTTGTTGAATTTAGATTCCCCTCCCCTCCCTCCCAGAAGCGCGACACTGGATTTCATCGATTCTAATGATTATTCAAGTCATAAATATTATTTTAAAGTCATTAAACATGTGCGACAACGTCTTTTCAGGAATTCGTCTTACTCTATCGAATAGCCCATTCCAAAGATTCAAATTCTATTTGTAGCACCTCAAGCGCATGGCAATGGATAACGCCTAACATTTTAAATCATAGATTTCCTTTATTAACTTATAATACAATAACAACTCAATGTGTCAACTGTTGAAATTCAGAAGCGAATAATTACTTAAAGCAAATTTTCAGCCGGCATCAATAGTTACAGCACTTACAAGGCACCGTCCGCTAAGCGATAAAAGTGATGCTGGAATTCGTTGCTGTTTTCATAGTCAACAGTAGACTCTTTGGGTTGTTATTATAAGATAATAAAGGAAATATATGAGATGAAATGTTCGGCGTGATCCATTGCCATTCGCTTGAGGTGCTACAAAAAGAATTTGAATCTTTCGAATGGGCTATTCGATAGAGTAAGACGAATTCCTGAGAAGACGTTGTCGCATATGTTTAATGAAATTAAAGTGATATTTATGACTTGAATAATCATTAGAAGTCCAAGTCATCAAAAATCAAAAAATGCGTTGTTGCGCCATCTCACGATATTGAAGTTAATAATTTTGATATTGAGAATATTCTTTTGTCAATGAAATTGATTTTCGGGCTTCAGGAACGGCAGAACCGGACTTTCTACCAAATTAAAAAATGCGTTGTCGCACCATCTGACAATATTGAGGTTGTTAATTTTGATATTTAAAAGACTCTATTATCAATGGAATTGATTGTCGGGCCTCAGGAACGGCAGGACCGGACTTTGAAAATTTCTACCAAAAATAATTCGAAGTTCAATAAATATCAAGAAAAGCGTTGTCGCACCATCTGATGCTATTGAGATTGTTAATTTTGATATTTAGAATACTCTGTTATCAATGGAATTGATTGTCGGGCCTCAGGAAAGGCAGGACCGGACTTTGAAAATTTATACCAAAAATAATTCAAAGTTCAATAAATATCAAGACAAGCGTTGAATTATTTTTGGTAGAAATTTTCAAAGTCCGGTCCTGCCATTCCTGAAGCCCGACAATCAATTCCATTCATAACAGAGTATTCTGAATATCAAAATTAACAACCCCAATAACCGGTCCTGCCGTTCCTGAGGCCCGACAATCAATTCCATTGATAATAGAGTCTTTTATATATCAAAATTAACAACCTCAATATTGTCAGATGGTGCGACAACGCATTTTTTAATTTTTGTTGAACTTTTAATTTTTTTTGGTAGAAATTTTCGAAGTCCGGTTCTGCCGTTTTTTGATTTTTGATGGACTTTGCATTTTTTCCAATCCCTCTGAACCCTCCCTGAAGCGTGACACTGTATTTCATCGATTCTAATGATTATTCAAGTCATAAATATCACTTTAATTTCATTAAACATATGCGACAACGTCTTCTCAGGAATTCGTCTTACTCTATCGAATAGCCCATTCCAAAGATTCAAATTCTATTTGTAGCACCTCAAGCGAATGGCAATGGATCACGCCGAACATTTCATGTCATATATTTCCTTTATTATCTTATAATAACAACTCAAAGAGTCTACTGTTTAAACTCAGAAGCGAATAATTCCTTAGAACAAATTTTCAGCCGGGATCAATAGTTACAGCATGTGCAAGGCACCGTCC
This sequence comes from Micraspis discolor, assembly GCA_030674115.1. Classification (NCBI taxonomy): domain Eukaryota; kingdom Metazoa; phylum Arthropoda; class Insecta; order Coleoptera; family Coccinellidae; genus Micraspis; species Micraspis discolor. Next base: position 216,442 of record JARTUT010000037.1, read on the forward strand.
GCTAAGCGATAAAAGTGATGCTGGAGAAATCGTTGCTGGATTCACGCTCATTGGCCTACAGGGAAACATGCAAGAAGACCTCACCAATAGTCCAGTAAAGGAAGGGCTGAAATCACTTTTTCTCGGAAAGAGCTGCATTTTTGATATGTTGATTGTTATAATGAAAGAAGCATATGGTCAAAAATGCAGGTGTTAAAATTTTCAGGAACATTGAAAAATCCTTGAAAATATAGAGAAAAATGCGGTTTTTCTGATATTTTCGCGAATTAAAAGGTTTAGTAAGAAAATGTTTTAAACAAAAGTTGTAGAGCGGAAAATTCTAGTCCAAATTATGTAATTAGCGTTCTCGAAAGTGAATTTGTATACTGATAAACAGCGTATTTCTTTAGTAGCGCAATACCAACGAATTTTAAATTTGGCGCTCGATGAAATGACTACCTGTTAAGGCCGAACCAAACATCTGGAAGATATTCGCCAGAGATGGACTCTACTCGTTTTGTTATTGTATTGCTTTTATTACATGGAACCCTATCATATAATGTTGAGTTGTTTGAAACGGACAGTTTGGGTAAAATGATGTTCGGTTTTCTAATCTGATGTGCTAGCGAAGACGATATAGATTCTTCAATGGAGGCTAGAAGTAATATGAAAAATAGAAAATTCAAAAATTGAATGAATTATAAAAAGGAAATTTTGTAATTTGACGAAATTGAAATTGAAATTTTATTAATTCAAAAACTAAAATAGTTTTCAGCCGCAATTATGAACAAATTCCTAGCTGAATTTCCTTAAGATGCATACGATATACGAATAATAATTCAGACGTAGGTAGGTATGTTTGTGATAGTAATAGTAATTCTTCGAAAGAAAGAAATTTATTCATAGTAATGGGATAAAAAGAGTTTAATTAAAAACTGTAGTAATTATTTGAAAAGCCATGGCATTAATGAATAATAATTAAAGTTTCTGCATTGAATAATATCAGGAAAACTGTTTTTTCATTTTTACTAATAATTCTTCAATTAAATGCATCAATATCATCTCCTCACCGTCATCTAGATCCCATTCGTCTTCATCGACATCAGAGTTCATTTATATTCTGTTTATCAGGTCAGAGACATTTTCACAAGTTATGCCGTTACACATTTTGCAGAACCTTGTACATTTCAGTCCTGCTTTTTTGCAACTGTAGCGAGAAGTATCACATTTTCCATTACAGCTGCAGAATACCTTAAACAAATGTGAATAAATAAAAACAAGAATAAGCGTGAATTTTTGAAATTTTTGAAACTAACAAAACTAGGGTGTGAATGAATTTGATCACATCATTCAATAATTCCTGTGGAGCTACTGCTTTTGTCATCATTTTAGGAAGTAGCATACAATGTGATCTATGCCAACCCCAATGTTCAGGTTTCAACTACGGTCGTCCTAGCCAAACCTGAATTTGATAATTAACTCGTCTGGTGTGTTCAATCAATGCTAACTCTGTTGGAGGAAGCATTACTAGGGGTGATGTTTTCCTGGTTCCTAAAACTGGGGTTGTGAAAATTTTATATCTCAGTTCACCGATGCTAAAATTTTCCCCACTTGTGTTGTACAGATATCTCACTATTTTTTCCGTGATCTATTGCTGTGATCTGGTGTTAGAGATCTACGTCACTGCCAATCACAGCAACCGATTCTGGAATGCTCTCTTTCAGAGAGATGGCTGCCATTACTATATCTACGTCGGCATCTTTTTCTGCTACATTTACTTCTACAATATGTTTTCGTAGAAAATTGGACAGTATTTTGATAAATGTATATTTATTCCCAATATTTGACAATTTTTTTGTGTCATTGTTACTATTTTGTCTTCATCAATTTGTACATCAGAGGAACAACTTTTTCTTTTCGGCCGAATCGTTCATATGATATTATTCCGACGATTTCATCCCAATAACCGCTAAATACAATTTTACAATTCTGTCCCAATTTTTTCAATATGGACTATTTATATATTTCTAACACATCTACGAATCTCTTACTGTGAGGCCATACAACTTGGTGTAATAACCATTCACCATCTATAACATATATCATACCAGTAAGCAAGGATTGTAATTGAAGATGCGTTGGGAATAATTTATAGAGGTCAGAGTTAACAGTTTTTCTTATTAATCCATATTCGTCGAAGGGAGATAGTGGATATGGCGAGAAATTCTTTTTAAGATTGATCCATTCTCTGCAACACTGCAGATGAGTCTATAGAAGATGTACCTCCAGGAATGCGAATTTTATTCTGGCTCTCGCATAAATTCTCAACAAATTTTGATGACAAAGTCATATTTCACAAATTTTTTCCAACGATTGCTTCCATTCCTTTGCGTCCTTGAAATGCCATATGACAGTTAATATAGTCGCTACCAATAATACCTGTAGAAAGAGACATCAGACAATCTCTTTTCTCAAAAGGATTATGGCATTTTAGCCAGAATACAATTTTTCTATGTCTTCTTTATCTCTCTTCATACGACTTTCAGATAAATTCACGTGCTGTTCACTATTCGCTGTTCTCAAATCAGCCTATGCCTCCAAACATTCCATGACGTCAAATGCCGATGGCATCCCAGAAGATAACGGGCAACAACACTGGGTGTGACTCTCTACCATGCCTTAAATCGGTACCGAAAAATCTATTTAGTGTTTGTTCTATACACATATCACTCCAGACACCACTCCAAGCTTTGTATGTCCTAAGAATAGCGAAATATCCTTCTTTTGTGAACCTGTCGAATTCTAATGTATCCATCGTTGTTTCCAAATGCACCATATCCTGTAAGTACCATTGAGCACTAACTGCTAACATTTTCATGACACTGCTTAAGTGCAAATCTCAATCTCCAATACGTTCTGCTTCGACAAACTGGAGTAAAATAATCACGATCTTCAAATATTGAAGTGTTTCCTCGAATTTCCAAGTTGAACATACTATCATTGGGCCAATATTACAATCGCCCAAAGTAGGAGAATTTTCCTTCCATTTTTCGAACATCATTTTCACTTGTTTCTCAATTACATCAGTCGGAGTTGTATTGCTTGTTTTCAAAATATGAATTCCTATAGCAGTGAAAGTTAATATGTGAGCACGTAAAGCTCTGCTGAAAGCCCTTCAGACATTTTCTTCACTGATTATGCAGCATATGAAGTAGCCCAAAGATCTTTCAAACCACTCCCATCCATGATAAAGCCAATGGCGCCCATATATAACATCAATAAATGGAACCCTCCTAATCTCACAGCAATATTCCTAAATTCAGGATTGCACGACTGCACAATGATAGAGTTAGCTTTGAAATAAGGATGCTGATCGAATGTTACAAAAGTTGTTCTACTTTTATTTCTCTTCGTTTCTTCAACTACATAGAGCAAAGCTGTGTGTAATGTGGTTAAACTGGATGGTGGTGCATTAATGAATGGGAGTCAATTAACATGCGACATCATATATGTAACGTCTCGTGATAAAATTTCATGAAAACCCTGCCATGTTGGAATATTTTCTATTTCGAGAGATTTCGCACATAATTACGCAACATATGATTTTGGAACTTCAGGTTGTACTTTTATATGAAGTTTTGATTTATCAACGAACTCTACACTCTTCAATTCATCAGGATTCGTGTAACTGAATGGTATCAATTATATCTTTTTATGTGAAGCAAAAATAGAAGCAGGTGGCATTTCCATCAGCCTTTTGGAACCTCCTTCATATTCAACATCCTATTCTGGTGTAATGACTTTAATACCCCCCAAACAGTGAAATGTTTCATGACCATCCGACGTATTTACATTGTGATATATGTTGTCAAAAACGAATTGAATGAAAGAGTTTGGATGCGTTAATTTTGCAGGTTGCCTAATAACGGAAGCTTCATATAATTGAATATTGTGGTATGAAGCCGATACTCCTAATTTACTCGTCTTCTCAATTATCAAACGAGAACCTGTTTTTCTGTAGACATAAGTTCCTACAGCTAACTGAAATTTGGAAATGAATATTCTTGAACGAACAATGGAAATTATGGAATGTGCTATTGTATCACGTTTCACATCTTTACTTGCACTACATTTTGAATCTAGTAAATGGAATAGGGAGTTTTCAAACTTTCCGGAATTTCAGATATAGTGCTATCCAAGAATTTACTTGAGAGGGATAAATTTCATAGTTATAATCTTGTTTTTTTTATATCAGCTCCAACGATTTGACCAGCTATCCGTAAAATTAAATTTTTTGATAATTACTGAGAGAATCGGGATTAAAAGCCAATATTTACTAAGCTCCATTATATTGGGAGATTTGTAAAGAAAACCGGTTGCTACTCACTATGTTGTTGGATGATAATGACGTTACTATATTTCTCTTTAAATTTTTTTATGAAAGTATTATTGTTGAGAAAGTTTTCTCCCCATAACTAACTATATAATAATCTGTTCTTGTAAGTATTCAAAATCCCGTCAACGAGTTATTTGAGAAAATGAAATTTTGGTGGGGCAATTATTCATTTCAATGCGTCACCTAAATATCGATTTCAAGCTAATGAGTTTAAACCCAATGATTACATGTTATTGATATCCCAAGCGAGCTGTTATTCATTCTAATAGACCAAGAATTTCAAATCACACTATCCAGACAACTTGTGCTGAATCCTACCCTGTTCTAGAACTTCAGATGTCTAGGACCGCTCGCTCGGGTTTGCACTAGGCGCCAAATTTCGAATTCACTGTTATCGCCGCATTAGAGAAATACCTTAATAATCAATATACAAAATCACTTTCGAGAACCTTAAAGAACATCATTTGGACTAGAATTTTCCGCTCTACAACTTTTGTTTAAAACTTTTTCTTACTAAACCTTCTAATTCGCGAAAATATCAAAAAAACCGTATTTTTCTGTATATTTTCAGGAATTTTTCAATGTTCCTGAAAATTTTAACACCTGCATTTTTGACCATATGTTTCTCTCGTTATAACAATCAACATATCAAAAATGCAGCTCTTTCCGAGAAAAAGTGATTTCAGCCCTTCCTTTACTGGACTACAAATCGGACACTAGTGCTAATGTAGTTAACTTCATAAGTAGTATCAGGGGGTGGGAACTGGCCTACTACAAAGCTGGTCACGTTTTTCCTCGACGAACGCCAGAGACATCTTTAGTTATTCCCAAAGCTCGGATCGGTTAATAAGGAATTCTCAGTAGTGATCGGTAAAAACGGATTTTATCGGATCTCGGTCTTGATGGACTTTATGACGAGTAAGAAACTATTCTATGACGAGCACATTTCTTTTCTCCCATGTCGTGTTCTAGTTTTATTCCATACATAGACTACTTATTTTTTATTCAAAAAGTAGTGTTATTCAGCTAGAGAGGTATTTATTTTCAACTTCAATTCAATTTCATGGTATATTCTTGCTGTGTTCCCATTTGCTTTAGTGATAGTAATGCCAAAAGGTATGCGTATTACTTCATTTAAGTAGTGACTTTGGATTAACTTTGAATTAATTTCTGATTAGTAAAAATTTGGGACAGTTTCTAATACTGTTATCTTTCTAGGTTTTTCATTACACAAGTTGAGGGTGTTAGAAATGTTTGGTTGGAAGGAATCGGAAATCCATGTCTTCATTCATCCAAAAGCGTTATTTGCATAAAGCATTTTTATATGGATTGTATAGACCCACATGGCAAGCTGAAAAGATTTGCTCTGCCAACACTTAATAAGCCGGCCTAAAAATGATGACATATTTTTTCTACCATCCAGAACTCCTGAAAAAACTTTGAGGCAACAATTTATTTATATGTAAGTGAACTTCTCATGGTCATTGATTTATAGTTTTGGGTATTCCACTAATACTGGGTTTCGTAAAAATCGTTTGTCAGAAGATTCCTAGAATACTTCAACGGATATGAGAGATTAACCGTTGGAATGCCAAATTCATGGAATTCTTACTTTGGCTCTAAATCTAAGTATACCTTCACTAGTTATCTTTGATTTAAATTCCTGTATTGCGTTCAGGTTCAAGAAGTAAAAAAAACCAATAGACTTTAAGAAATTGTTTCTGTTGTCACGGTTCTAACTCGTGAATAGGAGGACCGGTTCAGTTTCAATGCGACGCCACTGGATATTTTTCATCTGACTCGAGAAGCGAAATATTATAGCGGTTTTAGTTCGGTTATTTAACTTTTTTTCTTTCGCGCCTGCGATAGGCTAACATATGTGTGGGACATCGGAATATTATTCTTTCGTATGTCATTCAGAAATTGTTTTCCAACTTTGAAAGAGATATATCTGTACCTTATCTTTTGAATCTTCGTTTTAACGGATCAAGTTTTCAAAGTTGATATCATCTAAGTTTTGGAAAAAGAAAATTACAGTGATTTATTACCGTACCTGCCTGTAATTTTATCTACATTCTGTCGGATCGAAACCATACTTAGTGGAAAACCATACATTATGCCTGCATTTCATCATAAAGCCTTCTTCTTTTTCTTCTTTCTTTTTACTACCGTTCCGAGAGCTGTTCCTGAGGATCAGGAATAAAACCTCATTCTTTCCTTTTGCGTTGTACTGGAGTTCGTGATTTTGGCAACATCCAAGTTGATGGTCGTCCTGTTTGAAATTATCTACCTTCGAAACATTCAGGTCAGATCTACACAATTATTGTTTTTAATGACTGAAGTTTTGATGCTGCTCACTGCCCTTCCATAATAATTGTATCGGAAAATTATTACCATCCATCTAAATTAGTTTGAATCGAGTCTATGCCTTAAAATTATTGTTAATTCGAACACAATTTGTTCGATAAGTGTAATTATGTTATATCTATATAGTTGAACAAGTAATAACGTATGTGGTAAATTTTGTTGAACATCCCATTACATTTTATGAACGCTGTAAACCATTTATAACGTTATAAAGGGCTCCTTTAATTTTTTTATATTTTATATAGGAAAACTCCTTCTATTTTCAACATTACGTATTTATAAGATCTCTTACGAATTTGAGTTAACATTTGTTATTTGGATGATTATAGAAAATTTACCCAATTTTCGTGATTTTCTTTCACTTTTTCTGAGTGTCCATCTAGTTTTAGGAAGTTTTTTTTTATAAATCACGTGGCGCCCCAAATAAAGAAAATATATAAATTAAAATCTAACCCCGACCCCTCACCGACCGTAGAGCTGGCGGCCTTCCTAAATACTAAATAAATTTTCTAGTAATTATCTCAGCTGAAACGTGATACTGTCATAAAAATATAAATATAATGCTTTTCATTGTTAAATTGATATATTTGTCACTAATATTCTAATTTATTCTTTTAACGTATTTTTCATAATTTGATGAGTTATTGTTGGTTCGTTCATTCTTTCCCTGTATATTAAAATTTTTTGTAAATTGATTATATACTGCTTTATATATATTTCCAAAGTATATTTTTTATTTCCTTTCATCCTCTATAGATTAGTATGTTCTTTGATTTGAATGGCAGATATATTTGAAATAACCATAATTCTTTTAAACTGCTGCAAATTGTCACAATTTTCTGATCAAATGATATTTTTTTATTGAAATTGTGGCAATCTACAGCAGATTAAAATGATGGTCATTTCCAATGTATTTGTTTTCAAATCCATTAAAAATATGGGATTCAACCTGCGCTTGTGTGGAATCCTATGATAACTGATATAAAATGCCCTAGAGGGCGTCACAAGTCTAAACGTTGTGCGAATGGAATCTGTAATAAACTAAGGAATAACTAAAGATGGCACTGTAAGTTGAGCTCTCGAAATCGGGACCAAAATTCATGCCAGAGTTGCCTATCTATAGGTAGTCTATGCGAAGTATATCTATAACTGACTGTATCTAATAACATTATTGGCCATTTTAAGAAATGTATATATGTTTTGTGTCAATGACCACAGCAGTCGAGACACATTGTTTAAATACAAAAAAAACTTAAATGTGCAATATATGCTGAGTGAATTGAATTAATAGCTTAAAAGAGCTCTCTTTAATTTTTCTCCCAAAGTCAAATTTTTATCCTCAATTACCCTAAGTTGTTCAATTTATGTCGAATGGAATCTCTCTACAATGGAATTAGATGTCGGGTTATAATTCGTCACGTAATGTATCTGGATATTATGCATGATAGCGAATTCTTGTAATAAGATGTTTTTGAACTCTGTTCCGTTGTCGGTTGTTATCTTTATTGGTGTTCCATTATTAGAAAAATATCGAATAAGATAGTTCACAATTTCAGCTGCGGTTTTAGTTTTAAGAATGAGACATTGTCCGTGCCTGGAAAAGGAATCTACTAATGTTAGACAGGGTGTTTTTGAAATATTGAATGTATCCGCGTACAAATGGTCAAATGGTTTTTCACCGATTGAATTTTTTTTGAAAATTAACTTATTCGGTTGACTTTCGTATTTTTTTCGTTGGCAATATCACAGCTATTCACGTATTGCTGAACTTTTGCAGTCATTTTAGGAAAATAGAATTTTTTCTTTAAGTATATTTTCTACGTTTTCTTGAATCCCTCTATATGGGGTTTTGGTCTCATGATAGAGTTTTATTTTTTCTATCTGGTCTTCTTCGTTTTCTATGTCTTCTAGTAAATTATTTGAAATTTTGAATTCGAAACTTCCAGCATTGAATAATTTTTGTGCGAATTGAATGAATGTTTTTTCCATATCTTTATTATGGAAGTAAATGCCATATGTTTTATTAGGAACTATAAATTCATTCAAATATTTAGTGAAGTGATCCTCTTCTGAAATTGAAACAACAATTCTTAATTTCGATTGATTATGTAATTTCCTTTTTGTGACATTGAAATTATTGCCTCTTTTAATTATAATTTGATATTGCAATACATTGATTGCTCGTTCAGTGTATGGAACTTCTAGAATTGGATTTTCTTCATTATAATGAATTGTTTCCGTATCTGAATTTTCGTCTATGTTCATCGTGATTAACTCGTCAAAGTCTTCTTTTTTAAGGTCTAAGTCCTCGTGCGAAATTTGTAGAACTACTACTTCTTCGAGATCTGATAATAATTCTTCTTTTTCAATAATATTCAATTCGTCGGTTTTAATTCTGCGCAGAGCGTCTGCGTTATTATTAACACTTTTTTGGCACTCTTCTTCACCCGAACAGAGTGCCTATCATTTTGCCCGAATGTCTGTAATTTTGGAATATCCAGCCGAAAATGGTCTCAATCGATTGGGTTCGACTCCCTGATGAAGAATTCGTGGCGAAAATTGAGTCTGTCCGGCCGGCCGTATCCTCTCTAGCATCCAAAAGGAATCAGCTAGAGTTTTCATATTTTCAGAATAGGTTAATTGTTCAAATATCTCGGTCAAGTTCGTTATTGGGCCAAATCCGTCGGATGGTTCAGTAGTTATGAGTATCTGAAATTTTGTTTCCTCAATGAATACTAGAATATCCATCCGATCGAATTGATACTTAAAATATTGTTGAGGGAGGCTGCAACAAAACAGCTCGCAAAATTCCTCAGAAATCGGTTGTCTATGCGAAGTATATCTATAACTGACCGTATCTAATAACATTATTGGCCATTTTAAGAAATGTATATATGTTTTGTGTCAATGACCACAGCAGTCGAGACACATTATTCAAATACAAAAAAAAAAAAATGTGCATTATATGCTCTCATCACATGGAGAAACTTTTATATCTTCTCCTGAGGTTACTTTCCGAAAATGAGATTTCAGAATATGCAGGATATCTAGAACTTTTATAATACCGTTTTTTGTTGAGGTCAGATGAATATCTTGTGGAATAATCGACTATTTAGTAAATAAGATTTCGAAATACTTGAAAAATTTGTAACGGAATTTGATTGTATTCAAATTATTATTGAGCATACCAAACCTCAATTGCTCATAACTATTTGATGAATTAGGACCAATAACAAACTTTACCGAGATATGTGAACAATAAATTCATTCTTAAAATTAGAAAATTCCAGCTCATTTGCTTCGAAAGTAATGTATAGTTTTTGATCGATGGACGGCAGGCGAACCCATAACTGATTGTGGATTCTTCATCAGGAAGACGAATATTATCTATAGAGGCTATTTTCGGCTCGATATTAGAAAACCACTGGCATTTGGGTAATATTTGGTCATTATTTTGAGAAAATTCATCAATGTTATAGAGATGAATAACACTAATAGTAAGAGATGAGTTCATAGGATTCAAATACAGTACAATTCGCAGTTCGAATGTAATTTTAAACATGAATCTGGTGATTAAAGTAACACTGATAATTCAAACCATTTCATATTTCCGAGCACATCTCAGTCTTATCGCTCAGAGAAAACGATTTCATAATTGGTCTTTTCTTTCAGATCGAAAGATCTCAGTTACCATCGAATGAGGAAGTTTACATCTTTATTGACCAGAGTGATGTTGACAGTTAAACAACAGAAGAGTGAACTGCGAGCCAATATTCCCAAAAAATTATATGCATTATCAAATGAAGAGAAAAGCAGACAGAGTGATGTCGTAGTTCAAAAAGTGAGTGTTATCAAATATTATTAGTTTCGTAAGAATTATAATCTTTGAATCGAGAGTGATTTCTGAACACCGAATTTAGTCACCTCCTTCAATAGTGTATGTATTCTTCTAATCGAACACTGAAATTTTCACTTGTATTATAATGGAAAATTCAGAAAAGCAGTGACTTCCGGTTAGGAGCTTTTACGAGCTGGTTCTAAAGAATTTTTCTGTACAACTACCAAAATGAATGAACAATCCCTAATAATTAATTCATTCTGATCAACTCCCCAAGGTTGAGATAATGAAGTACGTGAATTGACTGGAAATATTTCTGGAAGGCTCCACCGATCTGAAAGAATTAAGAAACATGAATTGTTACTCGTTTTTACGCGCTTGTTCTTCTTGTAGAGCAGAGTGATATCATTTTGGTCTCTTTGTTAATAAACGTTGAGATATCTAAATACGTAAATACGTCGGTCAGATTAAACAATCTCTGGAGGAAAGAATGAAACAGCACAATATTGGTTGTGTCAATGTGAGCCCCACAACTAGACTTTCCATGCATTGTGTTCAGAGTAGCCACCGTTTTGATTAGGTCAACTCGCATATACAGGGTGTCTCAAGTTCAAGTGCCTATTAGACATTTCTGGAGAACATATTTCTGGAGACATATTTGAAATCTGAAAATTGGGATTATGATATTGTTCGAAGTTCTCTACAGAGCTAAAATATTTTCGAAGCCAAAAACTTCCGGTTATACAGGGCGTGAAAATAAATCCGACGAAAAAATTTTTTTTCGAGTTTTCCATTCCTGGTATGATCAAGTATTCAATAGTGAATACATTTCTGTTGAAACCATTGTATTGAATCGAATAGTTTTCAAAATATCCAAAACAAAGTGGAAAAAAAGTCGAATATGTTCAGTCAGTAATATGTTCATTATTCTGATTTTAAATATCCGGAGCGTAAACCGTTTTTACAACATCGAAGAGGAAGGATGTGAAAAGGTGATTCATCTTTTGGATCTCAAAAATATCATCACAGGGTGTTTCAAATTTTGTGTTGAAAATTGTGATCTTAAATTGGCCATTACTTCTGTTTTTCAAATAAGAACCCTATTATTATTTTATAATTCTGTTGGATTTTGCGGTCAGAAATAATGATTTTTTTCTCACATGATTATCCCAATATATTAAAAACAATAAGGAATATTTCTGTGGTAATCGATGGTTCGATGCAGGTAATCACCGAAGGAGGTCAAAAAACTTTGGGTCGGCGACGGGTTTAGAAATGCGATATTTCGAGGTGGAAAGGGGAAGGCGATCTTGCGAGCGAAGCGAGCACCGTAAAGTTCATAAGACGGACTTCTGTTAGGTGCATTTCACAAGCCCTTACGACCACGCTAACATTTTCAAAAAAATTATCTGAAACACCGATTTTCCGGTTTTTCGCGAAAGATGGTCCGGTAAAATTGAAAAAGCCGTTTTCATATGTGTACTCCCCGAGAATCGGACGTTTGGATAGGGCTATTCGTATCTTCCAATCGCAATTAAAAATATTCTAAATTAATTGCTGAAAATATCTTACTTCCGCTCAAACACACATTTCCAGATCATCACTCACGTCCGACGTTCACAAAACATTGTCACATAATTTCAATTACAATTTTAATCCATACTCCGTATAATATTTTGAAAATTCTTCAATTCATACGATTCGTAAGATCCCTAGTGAGGTATTCTCTTATAGTTTAACAGTCTACGATATGTATTTATGAAATTCAAAAATTTACCTAGCATAGAACCAGTTTTGCAATCCCTAGCCAACTCATTTCACCCCTGTCGATTCCTACTCTGAAATGACAATTGTCGTTGACCTTCTAACCTTATGTAGATTCTTATGTCATATTCTAGACGTAAATCTTGGTTTATGCGTGAACGAATGGAACGAAATTTGAAGTGATCGGCGATGCACTCTGTTCGTGGTTACACCTTTAGATCTTTATTGAATAATTTTCATTTAACCTTTGTAAAATTCACTAAGCGCGAATCGATGGAGTTGAAACGATATTCTTTTGGTTTTTTTTTTGGTGGAAAAAGCACCCACTGCTAATCAATTATATACAGGGTGTCTCATATGTGTTGCCTATTTCTAACAGCTACCTTCGATCGAGTTATTTCGGCTGTTTCTGCTTACGGCTTCTTAATTCGATAAAATATTTTCCATTCATATACAGGATGTCACATATGAGTTGCGCATTCCTAGCGCTGACTTTCACCAGAGTTTTTCTCAAGTTTTCGTGTTTTTCCGCGTGAGAGAGCTAATTTCAATAAAATGTCATACATGGTGTGCAATTTACAATGAATTTGCGATCCATTGATATACAGGGTGTGCAATTTATAAGTTCTTTCGGGATTCTTTGCGCGCTTTCGGTGTTTTTGTGCTCCTTCGGGGTTTTTAGTTTTCATTCGAGTTTTTGCGCGCTTTCGGTTTTTTGTTCTCCTTCGGGTTTTTTCGGGTTCCTTTGGACTCTTTGCGATCTATCGTGTATCTTCGCGTTCTTTCGTGTTTTTTCGGGTCCTTTCGTGTTTTTTCGGGTCCTTTCGTGTTTTTTCGGGTCCTTTCGTGTTTTTTCGCGTTCTTTTGTGTTTTTTCGCGTTCTTTCGTGTTTCTTCGGGTTCTTTAGTGTTTTTTCGCGTATCTTCGTATTTCTTCCAGTTCTTTTATGTTTTTTCTCTTTCAACGGGTTTTTTGCGTTCCTTCGGGTTTTTTTGTGTTCCTTAGGGATTTTTGCGATCTTTCGTATTTCTTCGCGTTCTTTGTTGTTTCTTCGAGTCCATTCCTGTTTTTTCGCGTTCTTTCGTGTTTCATCGGGTTCTTTCGTGTTTCTTTCAGTTCTCTCATGTTTTTTTCGCTTTCGACGTGTTTTTTGCGTTCCTTCGGGTTTTTTCGAGTTCCTTTGGGTTTCTTACGATCTTTCGTGTTTTTTCGCGTTCTTTTGTGTTTTTTCGTGTTTCTTTGGGTCATTTCGTGTTTTTTCGCATATCTTCGTGTTCTCTTCCAGTTCTTTCATGTTTGTTTGCTCTCAACGGTTTTTTTGCGTTCCTCAGAGTTTTTTCGGATTTCTTTGGGCTTTTTGCGTTCTTTCGTGTTTCTTCGCGTTCTTTCGAGTTTCTTTGCTTTCAACGGGTTTCTTTGCTGTGTTTCGTGTTTCTATGCGCTTCATTGATCTATGGTCTATATTGATCCATGATCTATATTGATCTATGGGATTATTGAACTACTGGCTTATGGATCTACTGGCCTATAGATCTACGGCCCTATAGATGTACAGGCTTACTAGTCCCAATATATTAAAAACAATAAGGAATATTTCTGTGGTAATCGATGGTTCAATACAGGTAACCACCAAAGGAGATCGAAAAACTTTGGGTCGGCGAGGGGTTTAGAAATGCGATATTTCGAGGTAGAAAGGGGAAGGCGGTCTCACGAGCAAAGCGAGCACCGTAAAGTTCATAAGACGGACTTTCGTTAGGTGCATTTCACACGCCTTTACGACCACGCTAACAATTTCAAAAAAATTATCTAAAACACCGATTTCTCGGTTTTTCGCGAAAGATGGTCCTTTAGAATTGAAAAAGGCCATTTCCACGGACACGATCAGGAAAAGCCGTTTTCATACGTGTACTCCCCGAGAATCGGACGTTTTGATAGCGCTATTCGTATCTTCCAATCGCGATTGAAAATATTTCAAGTTAATTGCTGAAAATAGCTTACTTCGGCTCAAACACAAATTTCCAGATCATCAGTCACGCCCGACGAGAGATAATGTCTGCATACTATCAGTTCCAAAGATGGAATGAATTAATTCGCGATAACAACATCCAATTCCAGACACCCCCACCGAAAATTTTAATGAACAGATTTCTATAAAGAATAATACCTTATGTACAGGAAATTACAATATTCAACAATAGATGGCATAGCAAATTAATTTGAGATAAATTATTTTCAAATAGTTCAAGAGATGATAGAATCCGAATAAATTTTGGGATTGTAATTTCAAAATGTTACAATGCAACAAAATTATCAGGATACCATGGCAATAGTTGCAAAATACGGCAAACTGACTTTTTTCATTAAGTTTACCTGCAACCCGAATTGGAGGGAAATTAAAGAAAACATAGGTTATGGAATGCTCAATGCGCATGATAGACCAGAACTGATAGCACGGGTTTTTGAATTGAAATGGAGGGCATTTTTCCATGATGTTCTGATTTCGAAAATTTTCGGGCACGTAATTGCATTCGCTTATGTGATTGTGTTTCAGAAACGTGGTCTCCCTCATATGCATTGCTTACTAACCCTAGCAGATGAGGATAAACCGAGGAATCCCGAGGATGTCGATAGAATTATTATTGAGTTACCACCTGAAAATACAAGACTATTAGAAATCATATTGTGTACCATGATACATGGTCCCTGTGGGGATGTAAATCCAAATTCACCGTGTATGATTGATGATCAGTGTTCTAAACACTATCCTAAACCCTTTTTGGCAGTCACGAACATTGACCAAGCATCGCCAGTATACAGACGAAGAAATGACGGGAGGACCGTATCCTACAAGAGACAAGGTATCACATAGATCGATAGATAGATAATTTATTCATCCTTTAAGATATCACAAATATATATAGGACATGTCAGCATTCAAAATACACAAAAATAACAAAATTAATCCTAAACAAACCATCAACTTAAGTTACTTGAGAGGAATTCATCAGCACTATAATAATATTTTTCAATTAACAAGTCCTTAATTTCACGTTTGAATCGTCTATCGTTCAATAATTTATATCTATTAGCAAGTGATTATAAAAAGCTATACCTGCTAGCCTTGGTGATGACTCATACTTAGAGGTTTTGTGTTTTGGAACACATATGATGTTAAGGTGCCTAGTTTTATAATTATGGAAGTCAGAGCACCTAACAAAGCTATCCAGGTTTTGCCTCACAAACAATAAACAATTAAGTATATATATACAGGGAAATGAAAAAGTCTGAAGTGCCTGAATGTAGCTCTACATGTTTCGCCATTTTGTATATTGAAAATTAACCTTATAATTTTTTTCTGCGTGACAAACACTCGACCACCCATAGACGACGCACCCCACAGAACGACGTTATAGCACAGATGACTAAACACCATACCATTATACACATTTATCAGAGCATCAAGGGGAAGTGATCTTTTCAGCCGATGTAGTGCATAATAGGACTTGTTAAGCCTCCTACAGAGCATATCGACCTGCTCACGCCACCTCAAGTATTTGTCAACATGAATACCCAGGAATTTTAAGGAGTCAACCGATGTTATGGTATGAATGCTGGTATGGATTACTAGTGGAAGGAAAGAACCTGCATCCCGGCTTTGGAATCTCATAATTTTCGTTTTCCTCATGTTGACAATCAGGGAATTCCTTCTGCACCACTCAGAGAAGCATTGAATGAGCCTCTCGCAAACATCAACCACCTCTTGATGACTATCAGCCCTGACTGCTAAGGACGTATCATCAGCAAACATGACCAGGACACATGCCACTAAGAAGTCCGGTAGATCGTTGACGAACAACAGGAACAAAAGAGGCCCGAGAACAGATCCCTGGGGGACTCCCAGACCACACTCGTATTCATTTGAAGAAATGCCGTTGCACTCAACAAATATTATACGCTGCGCTAGAAAGCTCGAGATCCAATCAAGGAAGACGCCTCTGAAGCCCAGCTGATACAATTTGGATAAATCCACTATAAACTTGTGTTGAAGGCAATCAAATGCACGTGACAAGTCAAAAAATATTCCTGCCACGTGTTTACCCTCATCTAAAGATTCGTGAACGAATTCAATGAACTCGGCGCATGCTGTTTGGGTTCACCCGCCTATTCGAAAGCCATGTTGTTGCTTTGATAAGATAGAATACCTGGTCAGAAACTGATACATGCGCTAGTGGACTAAATTTTCAAAGATCTTGGAAAGCTGGCTGAGGACTGAAATAGGTCTATAATTCTCGATGTCATCAGCAGCATCTTTTTTGTGCACAGGTATGACCTTAGCTAGTTTTAAAATGCATGGAAAACAGCCAGATATTATGGACGAATTGAATAAATGACTTAGGTGTTCAGCTATGATAGGGGTGATTGATTTATATATTTTGGATGAAACATTGTCCGGTCCCGAGGCACATCTCCCGCTCAGACCACGCATCACACCCAATACCTCTTCCGTGGTGATAGGGATAAAAAAGAAAGTGTGATTGAGCAATTTCTGAGTGGTGCACACTCCCGATATGCTGGAGCCATAAAATTCCACCAAACTCTTTTGGCCAATCTCTGCAAAATATTTGGAGAAAGTTTCCACAACCACTGCTGGGTCAGAAACATCACATCCGTTAACATTGATGGAAATGTTTTCGATCTTCCTCCTTGCTGGCCTTTCCAGCTCATCATGGACCAATCTCCACACTGTCCTACTCAGTTTATCGGATTTTACTATAATATCTCTATAGTAATCAAATTTGGCTGACATAATAGAATGATAATACTCTCTCTTTGCAGTCTTGTATTTATTAAGGACATCCTTAAATGCTTAACCAGCCAATGTAGATTCACAAGATTCCGTCTCGCCTCCCTCACCCGCACAGTGAGCCATCGAGGACGCCTTCTGGGAGCTGCATGTACGGTTCGTAGAGGACAGGCAATGCTCAACGTCGACTGTAGGACATTCATGAAATACGAAAATTTCTGATCGATGGAATCAACTCGGTAAACAACCTGAAAGTCAGCACGCCTGAGCATATCAGAAAGCAAGTTCAAGTTATTCGGAGACAACATTGGAAACATCCCGGGGCCAGATGAATCAGACCGACCCGCGCAAGGCAGAGTGAAATCCAGCAAAACAACCCTGTGATCACTAATGAACGGCTCGCACACAGAAACGTCAACTCTACCCCCAGCATAGTTGGTAGCAATATAGTCGACTTTAGTGGAGGAGGTGATTCCATTTTTGTTGGTAAAAACACGCGTGGGTATAGTCGAGCCAACCACCAAACTGAATTGCGTGAACAATTCGATGAGTGAACGCCTCAGTAGAACATCGACCAAAAAGTTGACATTGAGATCGCCACACAAAATCAATACATTACAGACTATTGAACAGTAATTTAGCGCATTTTCAATAACATTCATAAATTGAGTGAAATCGCTTGAAGGAGGTTTGTACACACTCAAAATACAGAGAGATATGTCCCCCATTCTGACCTGGACTGCGCAAAGTTTATAGATTTTAGTAATCGAGAATCTAGAAACATTCAAATTTCGCACCTGATATCCCGACTTCACGAACAACGCACATCCGCCATGCTCGCCCTCAGGTCTTCAGCAACTAGCAGCAACCTCGTAACCACCTACACACATTAGTCCGATCCTATCAGAGGTACACCAGTCCGGACGAACCGAATCGAAAAAAATCTCCAGAATGCCATGGCAATACTTTGAAAATTAATCTGTGCAATCCTGAACCGGTCACCCCCCACACATAGTAGTGCACCATCCCCTACACCAACCCGATCGTCGGCTGGCGGGGTTTTAAAAAAAATTCGTTGACCATGATGACTTTGGGCCAAAAAGAAGGGTCCATGACCCTGGACAGGTATTCCGATGGAAATGACAGCTTGAATAAGGAGTAAATTTCTGGCCACTTGGAACTCAATTTTTCGCAGCTTGATTTCGGAATAGTGTCGTCTATGAATTTCTTCAAGTCGTCCACTGATGTATCCGGGCTGAGTCGCGATACATGAATATGAGACAGTTGACTCTTAGGTACACTCAGCAGTACAACGGAATCCAATGAACCTCTAACAGGTTTATTTCTTTTTGTGTTCGAAATATTGACTCTCGAAATAACTTTATCCCCAACAGACTTGGGGGTTTTAACTTTGGATTTTTCCTTCCTATTCACAACTACCTTCCATTCATCGGGTTTAGTATTAGTGTGGTTCGATGCCGCAGAGAAAACTGAGGAAGGTTCACCCGTAGATACGCTGTCGCTAGGACATCTCGATAATATGACTACTTTACCTTCGGGACAAGGATCAACCGAACTTACTCTATTGGTAGGCGCTCCGGACACACTATGTACTCCGTGCTTGGAACAAGGATCATCCGTAGCAATTTCCTCGCCAGAAACCCCCACTAGGCATGTCGAGGCGCCGGGATCAACTGAAGAGACCACGTCGCTAGGTGACAAAGATAGTATGGGTACTCCCATACTAGATCTCTTAATCAGTGAAGATTCATTCGGAGACGACATTCTCTTATCAATGGATTTTCCTCCAGCTGTTATCTTGGCGTAAGTGTTTTTACTCGATTTCAAAATATTAATATATGAAATCATAACAACAGAAATCGACAACAGAAATGTAGTGCCCTATAGTCCATATTTATCGCTCAAATATGAATGTAACATCAACGTGGAAATCGTTTCTGCAGTAACCGCAGTTAAATATATCCTTAAGTATATCAATAAAGGTCCAGATGCCGCGATTCTCCAGCTGCGAAACGAATTGGTCTTTGATGAAATTCAAGCGTACATTGATTCTCGATATATATCCTCCGGAGAAGCAGCATGGAGATTGTTGGCTTTTACCATTCAAGGAAAAAGTCATACAATGTATAGATTACCTGTGCTTCTGCCGGGAGAACGCGTGGTTTATTTTGAAGAGGTACAAGAAAGAGTTGCATTGGAAGTATCAAAATCGAGTCGCTTGGAAGCTTACTTCAAACTCAACGTCTCCGATTCTAAGGCACGTCTATTGAAATATTGTGAGATTCCTTTATATTATTCATTTAGTTGAAGAGATCATAACTGGGTATTACGAATAAGAAAACAATCTGTTATACCTAGGATGTACACAATCAGTCCGAAATACTCAGAAAAATTTCATTTACGCATTTTGCTCTTGCACGTCGCTGGTGCACGGTCTTTCGAGGACCTTAAGATTTTCGGTGGAATAACATATCCTATATTCAGAGAAGCCGCCCTAGCTCGGAATCTTATAGCCTCGGATGCAGAGTAGGTAACGACCATGGAGCACGCGGCCCTTGTTGAAATGCCAGGGTCAATGAGGAAATTATTTGCATATATGTTGTGCTTTTGTGAAATCGGCGATCCGGCGGCACTTTGGTTTCAATTCAAACGATACATGATTGAGGATTACAGGAGAAGAGGATTTTCGGAAGTGGATTCAGAAGACCGCGCACTTCGTAGAATCGAACGTGTATCAAGTTATCTTGGAAAGAGTCTTAAAGATTTCAATTTACCGGAACCAAACTCAGATTCAGAAATCAATGCCAGTAATATCACTGAAGATGACGGAAGCCTAAATAAGGATTCCACAAATATTCATCCAGATACATCAAATCAAGAACAACGTTTTATCTTTGATCAAATCGTCATTGCAGTTGATTCAACAGCTTCAGACATTAAAAAATATTTTTTTCTTCAAGGTAGTGGTGGTACAGGAAAGACCCATCTTTATAATACGCTTATTACATATTTCGAACAGCGGCATATCCCAACTGCAGCCGTAGCCTTCACTGGTATAGCGGGTTTATTGCTAAAAAACGGAAGAACGGTCCATTCCACTTTCAGACTGCCCCTAGATCTTGATGCTGACTCCCGTTCGTCAATAAGCGCTAATTCTGAAGAGGCGGAACGTTTGAGAAATCTCCAACTTATAATTTGGGATGAAGTGACTATGACTAACTATTATATATTAGACGCAGTGGATCTTCTTCTTCAGGACGTATGCTTTGACCCCCGTCCTTTTGGCGGTAAGTGCGTACTTCTTGGAGGAGACGTAAAAAAGTTGTTACCTATAGCTTCAGGTCGCGTTCAGTAAGTCGAGCTCTTCTTCACAAATTGTAAAGCTTGGAAATATTTTCGAAAGTTTGAGTTGAAAAATAATATGCGTATTATCGTAGGTGGGGATGATTTCTCACAATGGCTCGAACAGATAGGCCGCGGTACCATCAATGTCGCTATCAACGGAAATAATGATTTTATCTGTATACCTGAACTTTGTCTAACGAGTAACATAGTATCCGACATCTACGGACATCTAAACGAACTGACACCAGAACTTATAAGCTCACGCGCCATTCTATGCCCCAAGAACGACCATTGCAATCTGATCAACAATCGAATTATCGACGCGTTTCGCGGAAAGGCTATCGTTATTTTAAGCAACGATTGCATTGCTTCTGGTGATGAAGACGAGGTAGCTAATTTTTCCGAAGAGTTTCTGAACAGTTTAACTCCGAGTGGTTTACCTCTACATGAACTTAAATTGAAAGTAGGTGTTCCAGTGATACTTCTTCGAAATTTATCTTTAGAAGATGGATTAATAAATGGTACACGACTACTGGTGTTAGCTGTTACAGATATGTTATTAACAGCCCAGATCATCACTGGACGTTTTATCGGTAAAAAAGTTCTCATTTCAAGAATGGATCTCACTTCTACTGATAAAAATTTACCGTTTGTGCTAAAACGACGACAATTCCCGGTGAAAGTTTGCTTCGCCCTAACAATAAATAAAGCGAAGGGGCAAACATTTGAGCGAGTTGGCATCTACCAACCGAGTCCTGTATTTTCTCATGGACAACTTTACGTCGCTTTTTCCAGAGTTCATTTTTGGAATGGCATAAAAGTTGAAGTAGTTCATACGAAAAATCTAGGGCATTCGTTAAAAGGTTCAAACAAAATTTTCACAAAAAATATAATATTTGGGCATATATTCCATTCTATTCTCAGTTGAATTCTCAGTTTTAATTTCTCATCTTATCATGTTTGCATTCAGCATCAATCGATCTCTTTTTGATTTGATATTATTCTCTAATTTTTTGAAATTTTGATAACATTATTATTTCTTTTCCATATTCTTGATTGAATTGTTTGTTGGTCAGATGACATAATCGTTCCCTATGTGATTACTAATTGCCATTCTATTTTATTTTCAAAATTTCATTATTCATTTCGATGCAATTAATTGTTTATCATTATTACTCTCGCGATACTTCATACCATTACTTTACAAGTAAAATTTTTGTTTCCATTGATTATTTCCATATATTTGATAACCCTGATCTATACATCATTAGTAACAATGTTTTCATCTCAATTCGGCATATACATCTATAATCCTTATTTCGATCTTATCTAATAGGTGCACAATTTTTCAACATAACTCTTGAAACTTTCATTGTTATTACTGACTATATTCCATTCATCTGCAGATCATTATTTCAGAATAATTTATACGAAATTTTCATTCCATCTTTCCATCTTTCAATTTCATTTGATTTACTCGCCGAAACAATTTTTAGTAATTACATGTCCTATTGCATCATCTTTATATATCTCAACTTAAACATATAATCTCAACTTGATATGTTTCCTTCTTATTTCTAATCTTATAATTAGAATATTTATTTTGCACTTCGATATTAGTTTAAATCTCAAACTAATTCCTGGCTCTGGGTACCCTAACATTTTATGCAGCCTTTAAACGTCCCTATTTATTGAACATATGACGGATCTTAGATTTCAACTTTCTCTCAAAACATATATAAGGTCAGTATGAATTGAGATTCGAATGTGATGGATAATTATCACTATATATTGGATTTCAGTACGTACGTAGGATGGAGACAAGAAAGAATGGTGATAACCGAGTAGAAACTTAGAACAATTACCCTCTCACAAAGAATTGTGTCCTTGCTTGAAAAATGTACTACAATTCAATCACAACAACAAATACTTTCAGTGGGATTAAAATCTTGACTTGATTTTGTTGGATATTTTTAGAATTGAATGTCCAAATATCTGGGAGATCCATGATATGAAATCGAAACTCTATTCAGATATAAGTATCTGAATAGTGTTTCGATTTCATATCATTGTTGGATAGTTACAGATTCACAATAGATATTGCAAATTGAAGTACATTTTCCTTTGTTATAATCAAATAGCTTAAGAGTGAGTGCTGTTTTCACAGAATGTATTATAGTTTTTATTGTATATTGATATATATTTCATTGTAGTATATAATAGGAAAGGTTGCCGAAGGTTTCTATATATATTAACTGATTTATTTTAGTTCTAACATTTAATTAGTATTCTACTCTCCAGTGTAAGATTTATATATGTAAGAGAAATAAGTATCCAACATGTGTCGGCAAGTACTACCTCATTTTCAACTTTCGATTTTTGAGCTCTGTTCTCGAATAGGTATACACGGTATTAAAGAGATCAATCAATCGTTCACTCCTCCTTTAATCAATTGATGTTTTTCTTCAAACACCTCCTTGATATTAAAGTTGCCTTGCCCTGACGAAGCCAAATAGCAGAAACACGTGTGCCCTGTAATTTTTCTTCAACTAAATGACTCTCTGAATCTATTGTTTTTTAAATTTTGAAATATTTTAAAAGCAGATGGATGGAAATAAGTTGTATCATCTAATTCATCTTTTTCGATGGATCTCCTTTCTACATGTTTTGCGTTACGAATCAAAAAAATTTTCATTAAACGATATTTTGACTTCATCACGAATTTGATACAAATGCTATCTATAAATAAAAAGATGTTCTGCGTACTTTCATCGATATGCAACTTATATTGATGTCAGTATTCATTTAAATATTCAACACATGTCAGACAGTTTTCAATCAATTATTTTAGGCTTTTTTTGCAGATAAATTTGTCACGTTTCGAAGGCTCTACGGACGTGCTATTGATTGGGTTTTCATCTTACATGCTTATATTGATAGGGGTCCCTGTTTATCACTGGGTACACTGGGTATCTACTGGCCTATTGAACTACGAACTTATTGATCTACGGGCTTACTAGTCCCAATATATTGAAAACAAGAAGGAATATTTCTGTGGTAATCGATGGTTCGATACAGGTAACCACCGAAGGAGATCAAAACACTTCCGGTTGGCGGGGGTTTTAGAAATGCGATATTTCGAGGTAGGAAGGGGAAGGCGATCTCGCGAGCGAAGCGAGCACCGTATACTTCATAAGACGGACTTTCGTTAGGTGCATTTCACATGCTTTACGGCCACGCTAACATTTTCAAAAAAATAATCTAAAACACCGATTTCCAGGTTTTTCGCGAAAGATGGTCCGGTAAAATTGAAAAAGGCTTTTTTCACTGACGCGATCAGGAAAAGCCGTTTTCATATGTTCATTTCCCGAGAATCGGACGGTTGGATAGGGATATTCATATCTTCTGATCGCAAGTAAAAATATTTTAAATTAATTGCTGAAAATAGCTTACTTCGGCTCAAACGCAAATTTTCAGATCATCAGTCACGTCTGACGTTCACAGAACTTTGTCACATAAATTCAATTACAATTTTAATCCATACTCCGTATAATATTTTGAAAATTCTTCAATTCATACGATTCGTAAGATCCCTAGTGAGGTATTCTCTTATAGTTTAACAGTCTACGATATGTATTTATGAAATTCAAAAATTTACCTAGCATAGAACCAGTTTTGCAATCCCTATCCAATTCATTTCACCCCTGTCAATTCCTACTCTGAAATGACAATTGTCGTTGACATTCTTATCTTATGTTGTGTAATCATACTTTTATATATGTATGACTCACTCCACGAAGAAACATAGGAACGACCCTGTAAAATACATCATGTCTTCAGAACAAAATATCCTTCTTTCACCATCAGATACATCCACCCACGATAAGAATTCTGTCTTCAGCATTCAATTCATTACGTTCTTCCCACAATCAAGCAAAATAGTAACAGTAGTTGATCAAATATTTGTAATTCTTGTATTCCCGTTAGTTCTGCAAATTCCAAGAGAATTTAAATTTTGAATATGCAATTCAATATCTTTATCTATCAAACTTAGACTTGGTTAGATCTTTGAAATAAATATTCCTCTGATCATTAGTTAATCTATGCCAACTTCCATAATACTTCATATAATTCAATAAAGGGGTTCACCAAATTAATAACTTTTATTGGTGGTACATCTGAGATAGTGGTATTCTATATTTTCTGATATTTTAAGGACTAATCTACTCTTCCATTATCACTTATTTTGTTTCACTCATATAATTCTCACCATCATATAAGATTGTCTTTTATACTCAAGAGTCCAAGCTGTTTCTATCAAATTTTATATATTTCTATCCGCTTAAACGTCCCATTATACTTCAATTAAATGTTAGATGACTGCTTGGTTTTTACAAATACAAGGATTAATATTGTCTTTAATATTTGTAAAACTGAAAGTCATTATAACTAACTATATCATTATACTATCTAAGTTTTCTAAAAAAACGAACCTACAACGATAAATATGACCTCTCATATTCTGTAAAACTGAAGGTAATATTTCATTATTCATATTTAACTTCCTTACATATTAAATGAACTCTTAAATCATACAAATCCTCAATATGCATGAAAATTCCATTTACCTGGATTTGAAGTTACTCACATACCTACTTTTCATAATTTGAAGTCCTTGGATTCGCAGATAATAATTCATTCAGGTTATTTCAGTTGTCATTTCAGAAAAAAACATAGCAAGGACCCTGTGGAATCGATTGTGATCTTAAAAAAGGGAAAAATCTTTTTTTCGCCATTAGACTCATGGTTCCAGGCTAAGAATTCTGCCTTTGGCAGTTTACGTCATCACATTCTTCCCATAATCAAGCAAAACAGTTGCTCAAAGATTCCATCGCTTTGCAATTTCTTCAGACTGTTACGTACATTTCATTATATACTCTTTCTGAAGTCACTAATTTTGTTTCACTCATGATTCTCACTATCACTTAAGATTTCCTCTTATTATTTCGATAATCTACATCCATAAAAAATTACTATGTGACCTTCCATTTACTCTAAATGGAATCTTCAATCCTACAAAGCTTACTGTATATGAAGAAAAAAAAATTAGCGTGGATAGCATAGACTTTTTCATAAATAATACCCTTGATAATTGAAAGATCTTGCAACGATACAAGCTAAAATTTTGTCAGAATCAAGTTACATGCTAATTCAACATCTGCAGATACTTTCCCGTTTATAGAATAAAATAGTTATTTAAACTCAAATGTTCAAATAATCATTATCTATATAATCTAAATAATATAGTGATAAGATC
Organism: Micraspis discolor; assembly: GCA_030674115.1. Taxonomy (NCBI): domain Eukaryota; kingdom Metazoa; phylum Arthropoda; class Insecta; order Coleoptera; family Coccinellidae; genus Micraspis; species Micraspis discolor. Next base: position 242,273 of record JARTUT010000037.1, read on the forward strand.
GGGGACCAGAGAAAAAAATCAAAATTGGTCCCGTCAGGGACTCGGAAGCGAAGCTTTCGAGCGCAGCGGCCCCGCAGGGCCGCTCGAGAGGGAATCTTAAAACAGATCGAAAAGGCGTATCCTCCTCTAGGAGAAGCGACCAAGAAAAACCCCCCGGGCGCTCTTAAAGTGCCCGAAAATTTCGAAAGAAAATCGCGAAAATGACGTTTTTCGCGAAATCGCCCAAAGGCGAAAAACGGGCGAAAGTACTCCTATGAAGCCGGAGCATCTCGCGGGGAGGGGGTCGCTTTTTCTGGACGAGGAACGTCCCCATGCGTGGCTACGAGCTCAGCCGCGGAGCTCCTCGAAATCTATACGAAAAATATGCATATAAAACGGCAATTTTTAGACTCGCGACTTCCCTGAAACGTCAAAAACCACACCTACGTTTTCCCTCCGTGCCGGTCGAAAACGATATAAATCGCCCCGCGATCGGTAGAAAACGAATCTACGTGAAATTTCCCATCTCTGGGTACCAATTTTCACATCCAAGTAGCGAGTCAAGGCCGCGAATTCTTCATTCCAAATTCGGCAATTTATACGGTGAAATGAGGCAAAATGTCACAATTTCTCATACGATTCCGATGATAGCCGAACGCGAGCTCCAAATTTGAAAATACGGAATCAATTTTTCGCTCGATATGGCCGGTGAAAGATTTTTTGCGCCTTCCAAGCACTCGAATAAGAATCTACAGGAGATTCCGAATCTCTAGATACCTACCACTTTTCGTGAATCGCAAGAAAAACACCTCAAATATGCGTTTGAAAATCGTCATTTCAGGCTCTATTTTCGCGCTAATTCATTTTCGTCCTTGAAGAATGCACACAGATCGCGATGAATCGCTATACAGGCTGTGCTATCTCGAAAAAATCGCTATACAGGCTGTGCTATCTCGAAAAAATCGCTATACAGGCTGTGCTTATGGAAAGCACTGATTTTCACCAGATTTATTCTTCGAGAGATTTCGTGTTACTTAGGGTTCTATCATGTTTTCCGCGTTTTTTCGTATTTGGTCGGTTTCTTTCTTGGTGGAATGCACTGAACTCGAAACGATAGAGTTATAAACGATATTCTTTCGGTTTGTTTTTTATGAAGAAAGCACCCACTGCGAATCAATTATATACGGGGTGTCCCATATGCATTTTTCTTCAAGTTCTCTCGCGAATGGGAGCTGATTTCGGTATAATGTCATACAGGGTGTGCGATTCACAATGAATTTGCGATCGGGTGATATACGGGGTGTGCAATTTACAAGTTAATTTGATTTTTTTGCGCAAATTCGAGTTTTTGTGTTGTTTCGGGGAGTTTTGGATCTTAATTCGATAAAATATATTCGATTCAAATACAGGGTGTCAGATCTGAGTAGCGCTGACATTCACCAGAGTTTTTCTCCAGCTATTGTGCTTTTCCGCGTAAGGGAGCTTAATTCAATGAAATCCCATACAGGGTGTGCCATTAACAATGATTTCGCGATCGATTGATATACAGGGTGTGCAATTTAAAAGTTCTTTCATTATTTTTTGCACGCTTTCGGTTTTTTGTGCTCCCTCGGGGTTTTAAGCTTTCCTTCGAGTTTTTTTGCGCGCTTTCGGTGATTTTGTGCTCCTTCGGGGTTTTTTCGGTTCCTTTGGATATTTTTCGTTCATTCGTGGTACTTCGGGTTCTTTCAAGTTTTTCCTTGTTTCGTCGGGTTCTTTCTTCGTGGAATGCACCGAACTTGAAACGATAGAGTTAAAACGATATTCTTTCGGTTTGTTTCTTATGATGAAAGCACCCACTGCAAATCAATTATATACTGGGTGTCCCATATGCATTTTTCATCATGTTTTTTCACGTGTGAAAGCTAATTTCGGTAAAATGTCATACAGGGTGTGCGATTTACAATGAATTTGCGATCGGGTGATATACGGGGTGAGCACTTTACAAGTTCTTCTGTTGTTTTGCGCGCTCTCAAGTTTTTTCAAGTTTTTTGTGTTCCTTCGGGTTTTTTTACGGAAAAATTATCTTCGAAACATATACGGGTGTTACATAGGAGCTCCATAGAATAATTTTGATACTTCCTTCGTGGTAATTACTGAACTCGAATAGATGGAGTTACAACGATATTCTTTTGGTTTTTTTTCACTGCTAATCAATTGTATACTGAGTGTCTCATATGCATTCTCCTTCAAGTTTTCTCGCGAATGGGAGCGGATTTCGATAAAATGTCATACAGGGTGTGCAATTTACAATAAGTATACGATCGGGTGATATACGGGGTGTGCAATTTACAAGTACTTTTGTGTTTTCGGGTTTTTTCAGGTTCCTTTAGATTTTTTGTGTTACTTGGTGTTCTTTCGTGTTTTCTCGCGTTGTTTCGTGTAATTTCGGTTTCTTTCGTATAACTTCGGTTTCTTTCGTGTTTCTTCGGATTCCTTCGTGTTTTTTCGCGTTTCTCCGTGTTTTTTCCAGTTCTTTCTAGCTTTTTCGCTTTCAACGGGTAATTTGACGTGTTTCGTGTTTCTACGCGCTTCATTGATGTATGGGCCCTATTGATCTGCGGTCTATATTGATCTATGGTCTATATTGATCCATGGGCCAATTGAACTACTGGCCTATTGAACTACTGGCCTATGGATCTACGGGCCTATTGATCTACCCGCTTACTAGTCTATATAATAAAGTAATAAGATCGGGAACCAGAGAAAATTTTGACAGGTGGTCCCGTCAGGGACCCGGAAAGCGTAGCTTTCCGAGCGGCCCGCAGGGCCGCTCGAGAGGGAATCTTAAAACAGATCGAAAAGGCGTATCCTGTTCTAGGAGAAGCGACGCCGAAACCACCCCCAGGCGCTCTTAAAGTGCCCGAAATTTTCGAAAGAAAATCGCGAAAATGACGTTTTTCGCGAAATCGCCTAAAGTGCCCCGGAAAAAAGGAAATAGGCTCCGAAGCCGAAACGCCCAGCGTCCCGGACTCGCCACATATTCCGAGAGCGAGGACGTCCGGTTTCCTTAGAACCCATTAGAACTCCGGAGCCCCCCTATTTCTAGGCTAAAATTTCGTAAGTAAAACGGCAATTTTTAGTTTCGCCAGCCCCGCGAAACGTCAAAATCACCCATGATGCTTTCGCTCAGTGCGGGCGATACAAGCCTCAAAACGCATTTTCGGCGGTAGAAAATGAAACTTGAGTAAATTCCCCATCTCTGGGTACCAATTTTCATATCCAAGTAGCGAGATAAGGCCGCGAATTCTTCATTCCAAATTCGGCAATTTATACGGGTTTATTCGGGTTTTTTTCAGGTTCCTTTAGATTTTTTGTGTTACTTGGTTACTTGGTGTTCTTTCGTGTTTTCTCGCGTTGTTTCGTGTAATTTCGGTTTCTTTCGTACAACTTCGGTTTCTTTCGTGTTTCTTCGGATTCCTTCGTGATTTTTCGCGTTTCTCCGTGTTTTTTCCAGTTCTTTCTAGCTTTTTCGCTTTCAACGGGTAATTTGACGTGTTTCGTGTTTCTGCGCGCTTCATTGATGTATGGGCCCTATTGATCTGCGGTCTATATTGATCTATGGTCTATATTGATCCATGGGCCAATTGAACTACTGGCCTATTGAACTACTGGCCTATGGATCTACGGGCCTATTGATCTACCCGCTTACTAGTAATTTATAATATTACAATTCAACTCCAGAAAACATTTAATTTATTCACAGTAACTTTTACTTCATATCTTAGAGGTTTTCATCCTGATCAAAGTAAGATAATCTGATTTTCTATTGATATATCAAAATCCTTGTTTTTTTTGCATCTACTTCCATTATTCACATTCTGAGCTATCTTTCCTATTCCATTCATGTCATGGGATGAAGATAATCTGAAATAATTTCAAATGAATGAAATGGCAATATCCCAGAGACTACTTATAATTACTGAAGGTATGGTAACTTGAAAGTCACGAAGGATAATTTCTCCTTGAAAGTCATAACACAAAGACAGTTCTTCAATTCCTTTGGTCTAAAACATACATTTTGAATATGTTAGCATTAGATAAAAATAAAGCTTACCTGTTCCTCTTGCATACGAGAACAACTGATGAAAATAATCATATTATTACGTACATTCAAAAACTATTTAATTCTTTTCCTTGAGAAATCGATTTTATAGAATCTTTCAAAAGCGATCATTGTTTTGATACTGATGACAGATCACGCCATAGAAGAGAGTAATCATCTACATCCCTCGCTATAAGTGAGGCGAATTTAAGAGAATGCACGGTTAAGTTTGCGCAAGCCGCGTTCCGTGTGAATATACAGGGGGTGGGAAGAATATTTTTCTTTTTTTTTTGCTGGCAATTACAATTTTCTATCTGAGAAACCGGTTTTCTCGAAAAATGTTCTGTTTATTATCACGAATTTCTTTTCTTACTTCTCGAAATGGCGGATTTTATGGTAAAGTTGCGGAAGCCCTCACTCATTAAAAGGTTACTAATATTATTTGCTTCTTTCACTCTCGCTTCTTAGAAATGTTATGGCAAATTGAAATAACAACTTTTTTTTAGGAACACAGTGATTCATTGTTTTTTTTTCTATAAAAATTGCTGAACTCTTTCTATCGCTCAATTCTCTTCAGCAAGGAAATATTGCTGTTGATATTTTCCATTACTCTAAAGAGTATTTGTTGAATTATTTGATGTGAGCTTTGCTCTCTGTGGATACTAGCATTATCCAAATGACATTATTCCCATTAGTGTGTAATCTGTCCACAGTGTTCATTGCAATCGCAAAATTTAGTTGGTTGCTACACAGGGTTCACCATTGAACAAACGTTCAATTACTATTATTGCTTATTATTGCAGTATCAATCTGGTTATATCGATTATGTTTAAATAATTTCAACAAGAATATGGAAGATGTTTTTGACGTTCTTTACATTTTCTTCGCACTTTTCGGTTTTATTCGCATTTTGTCGTGTTTTTTTGCTGAGTTTCATGTTTTCGCGAGCTTCATTGATCTATGGGATATTTAGATCAATGGACTATATTGAGCTACCTGCCAATGGATCTACTTACTTTCGACTGAGTTCTTTCGTGTATTTTCTTTTTTGGTACTTTTCAGGTTTTACATAAATTTTTATAGTTTGATATACCGGGTGTCCCATATTCCTACCACCCCATTCTATTCGCGTTATTTAGTGTTTTTGCAGGTTTTCGCTGCAGGATGACATTTGTGAATACAAATATATTTATTGATATACAGATTGTGCAATTTATTTTAATTTGCATTCCTCCGTGTTTTTGTGTTCCTAATGGGTTTGTTGAGTTTGTTCGGAATATTCTGCGTGTTTTCAGTTTTTTTTGCGTTTCTTCGGAATATTTTGAGTTCTTACGGGTTTTGTTGAGTTTTTTCGGGGTTTGATGAGTTTTTTCGGGATTTTTCGTTTCAGTTCCAATGACATTGAGCAATAAACTATAATTATCTATTTATCTTCTATTTATACTTTTAGAGCAATATGGATGAGCGGTGGAAGAGGCTATTTTGGAGATGAGAAGAGACGCTACAGGGAGGGCATGAAGGGCCCGACCCGGGATAATCTCGATCGATATTGAAAGTCTATATCTTTTTCTGAAATAGCGACCGAGCGCTCTTAAAATAGTCAAAATTTGTACGAAAATCACGAAAATGCCCGTTTCCGATGAAATCGCTAAAATCCTCATTAGGCGTAATAGAGGTCTCTATAAATTTCTGCTAGCGTTCGTCGCTTTTTCAAGGAAATGTTCCAGTTTGAGTTCCGGAGCCCCCTGAAATCTACGAGAAAATGGTGTATCTGTGAACGGCAATTTTTAGGCCTCCAATTTCCGTAAACCGTAAAAACAATATTAGAGCGGTTTTTTTAATGGAGAAAGAACTGGCTGCAAATCAATTATATACAGTGTATCCCATTTGCGTTGGATATTACCTACTTTCAACTAAGTTATTACGTGTTTTTTTTAACTTTTCGCGTTTTATGTAAAAATTTTTATTCCTACCACATTCTTTCTTCGCGTTCTTTAGTGATTTTTGCAGGTTTTCGCTGCAGGGGATTTGTGGATACAATTACATTCATTCATATAGAGGGCGGCAATTAATTTTAATTTGCGTTCTTTCGTGTTGTTTGCGTTCCTCAAGGGTTTGTTGAGTTTTCTCGGGATATTTTGCCTGTTTTTTGCGTTCCTTCGGGGTTTTTTCGAGTTCTTTTGTCGTTTTTAGCATCCTGCTGCATCTTTTCAATTTTTTCGGTTTTATTCGCGTTTTTTCGAGATTTCTCTGCGTTCCTACGGGTTTTGTTGAGTTTCTTCAGGATTTTTTGTGTGCGTTCAGATTTTTTGCGTTCTTATGAGGTTTCATGGTTTCTTTACTGTTTCGTAGCACTCTTCGGTTCTTTTCGCTTCTTGTCATGTTTTTTGCCGAGTTTCGTGTTTTCGCGACCTTCATTGATCTATAGGCTACATTGAGTTACCTGCCAATGGTTCCACTGGCACATGGATCAACTAGCCTATGGATCTACTGGCCTATGGATCTACTGGCCTATGGATCTAACGGCTTATGGATCTATTGGCCCATAGATCTACTGGCCTATTGATCTACTGACTTACTAGTTCTCCTAAATTCAATAATTTCTGAGTTATTTGAGATATTTTGGATTTATGGTGTACGTAGAGTCAAATTGATTGCATTTAAAAAAATTCAATGAATATTCTTTCGAAACCATGGGATCACTCAGTACCCATACAAGATAAATTATCTGTTAATAATTCACAAGTGTCAGGTGTTATTGTTATTCGTTATCTTAATTTCTCGATTCCACAAAATGAACCGTTATTTTAATTACGAAATTCTGGATCTATTTTATATACATGGTCAATGTGACAGAATTATTAGTAGATCCTGCCGGGCCTACAACGAGAAGTATCCCCATTTACCTTTCATGACGGAGAAGATTTTTAAAAAATTTGTTTCAAACTTTCAAAGTTTGGATGTGTAAGAGCCCTTAAAGAATACAAACGGGAAATAGAATGATGAGAAAAATGAAATTAGTGTTTTGACTTATTTCGAAGCGAATGAAATTGCATCTATTCGATGTGCAGCTCATGAAATCGATTTTGACAGAAATTCACTGCACCGAATTTTGATAGAACACATCATGCATGACTACAAATATGAGAAAGTTCATGCATTAGAACCAGGTGACTACATAAAAGGTTTAATTTTTGTAGAGGAATCTTAGTATAACTTGAAAATGATGAAAATTTTTTGAAAAAGATCATTTGGACAAACGAAGTGAAAATCCTCATAGAAAAAGACAAAGAAACCCCCAGAACAAATTTAGTTTTAATGTGTTTGCTCTTTTGATGAACAATTAAGTGCGGTACTATATTTATGAAGAAAATTGAAATACAGAAAAATTTTTGGAAATCCTGAGCAATTTTGTTTCTGAGTTTTTGGATGAACTGCCGTTGAGTATGTCGACTACCTCATATTATCAATTGGATGGGGCTCCGGCACATAGTTCGCACGAGGTATATGAAGAACTGAATGCAATGTTTGGTAATCGGTGAATCGGACGCCGTTCTTCACTATTTTGGCCCCCACGAAGTCCCGATCTTACTCCCTTAGATTTTTATTTATGGGGTAGAATAAAAAACATAGTCTATGAATCTCCCATTGAAAGCAAAGAAGATTTGAAACGGCGTATGAAGGATGCTTTTCACTCACTAAAGGGGGAGGAAATTGAGCGAGCGACTAACCGAGATGTTTCAAGACGTATTCGAAAGTGTGTGGAACAAAATGTTTACCATATTGAAACTCTTACCTGATCATTTATTTTGTTAATTTGAGATATGAAACGTATTTTTATTTTGATTATCATAATTTATTTATAATCATTATTCGGTGTACTGAAGTAGCGAATATATTTAATGTGTTTCCTATTGAAGAGATGAATTCTCATCCGCTTCGAAATACTTATTTCGTCAACTGCCTTTTTTTGTATTCTTTAGGGGCTCTTACATTCCAAAATTTGGAAAGTTTGAAACATCTTTTAAGAAATTGTAAAAAAAAGGGGAACTTCTCATTGGATACTCATCATTTTGTGTCATCCACCATGGATTGGAAATAAACAATATCATTAAGTGCATTTGAATGTGTATTGCGTATACAATTGAAAAAATACAATATAAGAAATAAATACAAAATCTCATTATTAGAATAGCAACGATTCATTTTGTGAAATGAAAAAAATTTCATAGCGACTAACAATAAGACCTGTCTGACACTTGTGAATTTTAAATGGGATGATTTATCTTCTAGGTTCACAGAGTATCCTTATGAATCAGATTCGAAGAATTTGACTCTACGTATTACATAAATCCAGAAAATTTCAAATAACTCAGAAATTATTGAATTTAGGAGCATAATCATGTGAGGAAACTATCATTATTTTTGACCGCAGAATCCAACACAATTATAGAAAAAATAGTGTTCTTATTCGAAAAACAGAAGTTATGGCCAATTTAAGATCACAATTTTCATCACAAAATTTGAAACACTCTGTAATGATATTTTTGACATCCAAAAGATGCATGACCTTTTCACATCCTTCCTTTTCGATGTTGTAAAAACGGTTTACGCTCAGGATATTTCAAATAAGAATAATGAACATATTACTGACATTTTTTGCAGTTTTTTTTAGATATTTTGAAGGTTATTCGATTTAATACAATGGTTTTAATAGAAATGTATTCACTATTGAATACTTGATCATACCAGGAATGGAAAACTCGAAAAAAAATTTTTTCGTCGATTTTATTTCCACTCCCTGTATAACCGGAAGTTTTTGGGCTTCGAAATTATTTTAGCTCTGTAGAGAACTCCGAACAATATCATAATCCCAATTTTCAGATTTCAAATATGTCTAGTTCCCCAGAAAAGTCTAATGAGCACTCGAACTTGAGACACCCTGTATATATTTAGATATAGGTTGATATGAAAATGAAATGACATGATGATTGACAACTCAACCACGGAATAAGTTAACGGATTTTAACATGAAACCCTTTGTTCAGACTGAAGGAAATTCATCATTTTCATCAAAGGAAACTGAAATGATTTCCACGAAATGATATTGAAAAATTCACCGACGAAACCGACTACGTCCAGAACGACCAAAGTGCAGCGTTTCTATTAGCGGAACCGAATTTTGGTCGAAAAAGGGATAAAAAGGCCGAACCCATGAACCTAGATCATCAGTCACTTCTCTACGCTGCCCACATCAATAAGTTCTTAATCATCCGCTTTGCAGAACAAAGCTCGCCCCTTCGAGCAAATTTCAAGTCGAGACATTCCAGGCAGCATGCATCCAGAAGGTTCACAAAGGGCATCATATATCCATTTTTCTCAAAACGGCAAATGATTTTTACGACCCATTGGGTGAACAAAAATATCGTCCTTTTCAAGGAGGCATAAAAGTTTCGCAATTTGTTGAGTTCGATAAATTGTGTTTTGGTTACAATCACCCTTTTTATTTTCACATACTTGCTCGAGATAATATATTTTCAGCACAAGCACAATTTAAGAACTCACAAGACATAAAGGAGTTAAATTATGTTTAACTCGAGAAGCAGTCATTCTGTTATTTTATTAATTTAAGGATATGAAAATGTTAGAGTTTCATTCAAATTATAAAAAAAAATGTTCTTCGCGATGTAACAATCCAGCAAGCAGCCTAATACAACAAACTTCAAATCTGATACTGACCAGTTGGATGTAGTCTATAGAAACATTCTGAATAGAGGGTGTAAAGCTTTTTTATAGGCACTCCGCGTTTTGTAGAACGTAGAATTATTTTTCGTTATGAGCTCGACTAATATGGGTGGATAATTTTTTTCATACATTTATATCTCAAATATTTGGTTCTCCTGAGGAAATCGACAATGATCGACGAAATATAAAAAAAACATCATAAATCATTTCGACTATTCAGTTTCAAAATTGATCACAAACTCCACAATTCAAATGATTCATGATCATATAGTTTGAATAGACATCTTTAATTGAGAGGATGAATATGATTTATGTGTCTTTCTTTCAGGTTTTCTCATTAACCGAGTTCCAGGAGAGTAGACGGATATCTATTTTCTTGAGTACTCCTGATGAAATCGACACAAAACCAATTGTTGAAAGAATATTCGCTACCGACAAGCAATGCTTCATCCCAAGGTAAGTTTTTGAATCAAATATCATGGAACAGATCGATAAGGCATTTATGCCAATTTACATTTAATTCAAAGCTCAAATTTGAATTTATGGTGCTGTTCGATATTCTTGCTACAGCTCAATTTATTTTTATCGACTGCTATATATCCGGTTATGACTAGAATACAGTTACCGATCTGTTCACGAGCTCACTGAACTGAACATTATCAACCAACTACTCGTAAAATGCCATCTTCACCTCTAAAGAGATCAAATTTTTGAAGATGTTTCACGGAAACAACACTTCTTGATCGAAGAGTCTGAATATCCTCACCGAAAACCCTCTGCTGAACGCATTTGATAAAAAAAATGAAAGTTTGTATTATTTCCACAGCTATAATAATACTGATTCGTTCAGAGATAGGATTTGTGAAGTAAAATTAATCACGAGAGAGACAAATCACCACATTTTGAGGTTTACTGAATGATGAATATTTTGTGATGAGATATTCATTTAGCCCAGACGATGAGATAGTTGACAAAACAACTCTAGGGTATTCATCAGTCCACAACTCTTCAATATACAGCGAAAATTTTCTCATTAGATCCATAGAGTTAAATCACGAAGCTCCCACAGACAAAAAGGAATGGTCAAATTACTCTGAAGAAGACATATCTGGAATAGCACAATCTGATGGATTATCTCAGGACTTAACTTGATACCATCGATCAGGAAGAAGCAATTCTTGAATTTCTGATGAACGATTGCACACAAAACTCTTCCAGCAATGGAAAGACGATTTGATCCAATGACTTGCCGCCATAGAACCTGACCATGTTATTACTCATCCACCGGCAATGACGTTTTATAGGATTTTATAACAACGAAAAGTAACTTTGAAAAGAGAAGAGCGGCACATAATTCCAACTTCGGAGAGACAATCGTTTGATGAATGAAACTCTAGATTTAGCAGCAATTAGAGATACATACATAGTACCATCAAAGATATGGGGAAAAAAAAATTGTAAACCCCTTCTTACTTCTGTCTCAAAATCTATGGACTTCGCATTCAGAAAATGGTGGGCGATTTATTCTGCGTGGAATTTACAGAGAGTGAAGAACATGCAATTTGGATTTGAATTGATACCAGCGATTCGATATGACCGTAGGAAGAAAATCTTTCTTATGAAGATCCAAAGTCCAAAGGTGTTGAGGGAGATGTTTGGCTAGGAAGATTAATTGTGTAAAACAACCATTTAGGTAAAATATTCGACCCAAAGGGAATTGTTCGTTTTGTAGCTGATTTATCGGTAGGATCAATAACGTAGAAGAAATAATATCCTGCTCAAAACCCCCTTAACTCAAGGATTCTCAATACAAACTCTACATCAGAATTCAAAGATTCTTGATATAGATGATCAGGACGAAAATGATTCACTAGATTTGCTCGATTAATGGACCATTTCAAGTTCGAATCCACCTCGTTTCAGTAGCAAATTTAACTCGTCCTCCAGATATGCAGCTTCCTCTAAGCAGTCTACACCAGATAATATGACCTGACACCGAAAACCGGCATTGGACAGACACAAATTGCGTTTTTCCGATCAATTCGACGTCCACTCGGTATCCGACATTTGCTATGCGGACGTCGAATCCTTAAGTCAAATTTTCAGTTTATTTATGATCAATATGACATGACGCCCACAGCCTGTGTGCAAATTTTCATTTGAATATAAACGAAATCGTATATTTTACTTCAACTACCTCACGTGCAGGGCTGACTACTATAGTCGGCGTATACGAGTATGGTATATGAATCTTGTCTCTTTCATACGGTACGGTCAGTACCGTTTTCACAATTAAAAAATTTCGTGGTAAAAATATCCAAGCCGTCAAAGAATTTCACTTCGGTGTTTCACAAGCTCAGTTATTCGTTCGAGGACAACCGGTTGATAGAGTTATTTTACGATGTTGTCGGCAGATGATATTATTTTAGGTTTGGTGGATCGAAAAACCTTGTTTTATTGACTCACAAGGTGTTCTCAATTATATAATCAAAAAAGCAACTCGTGACGAAAAAGAAGTGTTTTATGTGATGTGAGAAGTTAAGATTCTTACTGAACACTACGCCAAGGTATTTCAGTTGCGGCTTGGCTTTTATTGTCACTCCCTCCACACTCAGTCCGAACGATCCTATGTTTCTTGGTCCCCCCACTACCAGTGCCTCCGTCTTCTGGGGTGCGATCTCCAGCCCATTGCTCTTCACCCACTGCACCACCTGGGCCAGTGTTTCTTCAGCCCTATTCTTATCCTCTACGGCGTCTTCTCCCTCTATTATGAATAGAAGGTCATCCGCGTATGCCACCGCCATCACCTCTGGGTCACAAGGCAGTCTCAGGACGCCATCATACATAGCGTTCCACAATACCGGGCCCTTGACGGAGCCTTGGGGCACGCCCATACAGCATCTCTGAGAGACAATACCCGCTTTGATGTATCGTTTAGCGAAATAATTTTCTACACATCGCACTATGTACTGGCTTATCTCTCCCTCAGTCAGACAATCGATGATATGCACCCACTTGGCCGTGTTAAAGGCGTTCCTAATGGCTAATGTTACTTAGAGACACCATCGTGATTTCCCTGCCTTTATTCTCTCTTTGATGCTCAGCATTGCCGTCACTGTAGACCTTTTCTTTCGAAATCCATGTTGATCTTGAGAAAGGATTTGCTTTTCCTCCAACTCCTCGTTCAATCTACTGACAATCAGCCGCTCGTCAAGCTTACCGAACGTGTTTCTGAGGCAGAGGGGCCTATAACTCGAAGACATGTTTGGGTCTTTTCCATCTTTCACAAGAAGGACCACCCTTGCTACCTTCCAGTTTTCTGTGAAATTTTGCTCTCCTAGCAGCTGATTTAATCTTGCCAAGATTTTCTCTGGGACATTTTAGTAAGCTATCTTGAGTGCCTCGATGGTAAGGTCATCTGGACCAGGGGCTTTTCCATTTTTCATGCGCTTAATAGCATGCTCAAGTTCTTCAGCGGTGAAAGGCTCTGGGCTTGAGGTACCAGCAGTGTTGTTTGTGCTGGTTCTCACTCTACTTGTGGACGGAAAAAGGTCACGTAGTATCTGTTTTTTTTTCTTGACAGGAATTCTATGGATGGATTTCCCTAGTTGTCCTGTAACAATTCGATAGCCTTCACCCCAAATGTCGTTCTCGAGGTTCGCCAAGATGCCCTCCCATTTATGCTTCTTTGAAGATCTTATGGTTTTCTTCAACAGTTTGGCATCATCTCTCATTCTACCGAGAAGTTGCTGCTGCTCACCATCTCGGCCTCTGCCGCGCGTTGTCACCAAACCCACTCTGCTCTAGAGAAAGCACAAAGTACCTCCTCGGCTAGATCAAGAGCTGAGACTACTTATAAAGGGGCGCCACTCTCTTTTATGATAATACAAAGAAAAAAGAGGAAAGTACACTAAAGATCTCAGGGTCAAAGAGAGAAAATAACGAACGCACTCTCAGGATGCCAAACAAGCCCGATCACACAAGCGGGAGGTAGTAGCTGGTAGAAAGAATATAGAGCAATTATTTAATAATATAATGAGCCCAAATGAAATACACAAGGTCCCTCAAACGAGGATATATCTTACAGAAGGTAGATCACTAACTAGTTCTTACTTCACAACTTGAATATTCGATATAATGCTTTATCTCTTACTAAACAAACAGTAATATCACCCCAAGGTATATACTTAGAGCCTCGAAGGTAATCGTTACAAATAGCTCTTTACTATTATCTAAGTGACCTTCTCGATAGGTCGGGTTTTATGTACTAAACAGTATTCACTGAATTGGGCCTCCTTGATACTAATCAATCTTAACTAAATTCTACAGACTAACCTTCTATAACAATCTAGGTCGTGGCTTGACTGAAGTACAAAAGGATATAGTTTCTTAACCCATAATTATTCTCACAGTCTCGTAGATGGAAACTGGGCTCAAATATATTCCTGGGCCAACGTAGTACAATTTCTCACAGTAATGCGCCCTGGGTAGACGACAGGTGTGGTATCTTAGATGGTGAAATCTAGTGGAGGTCCCCAAAGACAGCTCCCACGGCAGTTCGACGGTAATTCAAAGACAGCCTAGACAGACAGCTCGAAGACTTCAAAGACAGTTCAGAATCTGCGGTACCTCGCAACGGTACAATCATAATTCCCAATTCGAAGCAGAATGATGCTGAAAATACGAACAAAAATCTAAAATACCTCGTGACAAACATAGGTTAACTCACCAATCCCACGTCGTTTTTCCAAACAAATACGCCACTCCGCTTAAGCGCAAAAATCTCACCAACGAACAAACCAAACCAACATGATAAGATTTCTCTCAGGGCTTTAGTTAAAATTCGGTTCAGATCCGCAAAATTGCGATTAATTACTCCAGGACATTTCAACCAAAATATGCGGGAAGAACGACGTAATTGACAACCTACATCACATGATCACAGAAAAGGACCACCGACAACGTACGAGATAAGCTGGCAAACTACTGCGACTAACGCCACCAGTTCGGTTTGCAGGTACTAACTGGAGCGGGAATTTTGAAACCGTGAGAGCGTATACTGCCTCCTTAGTTGGATGTACCTAGTTCTACTCTCTTCTATCTCTGCGTTCCACCAGTACGGCTTTTCCATAGTTTTCTCCTTCTTCTCAGAAGTCGCATTTCTGAAGGCTTCTAAGATTCTCTCATAGATATCATCTTCGGTTTCTTCCCTTATTTCCTTCAACCGTTCGATTTACTTCGCCACATCGAGAAACATCCTACTGCGTTCCGGTCTCTTAATTCTCTTTCCTAGTTTAAGCTCATACTGGATCTGCCCGTGGTACGTGAATAGGTTTGTATACTTTGTATGCCATTTTTAACGCGATTTGACATGCGTTCACTGCACAATGTAACGTCAATATGGCTTCGCGAGTTACATCGTTCGAAAGTATGTTCCCCATTATTGGTTGCTGTCCATTGCATCTGTGATAACCAATTTTCCACTTGTTCGCCACGTCTGTCCAGGAGGGGTGACCCCCAAAGAGGACATTTGGCGTTAATGTCTCCAACAATCATAGACTCAGAAGGGTGTCTAGAAGCCTCCTCGAAAGCTCTATCCATTCTATCTTTGAGGTCATCTAATGAGATGTTCGGCGAGATGTATACCGCGATTGTATGGAGTCCGTATAGCTTGATATGTACATATCCATCTTTTTATCTATGGATATCTTATGGATTTCAATTTTGTTGTTAATAACTATCGCCACGTCCCCTTTTTCATTCATTATCCAGCCTTTATTCATTCCCATCTTCTCGTTTGGTTCTGAGATAATGATCATGTCTATTCCTTCTCTAGATGCTTCGTCAAAAGCCATGTCATGTGCGGCTCTTGCTCTGCCTAGGTTAAGCTGTAGTATTCGCAGCATTCTAACCATGGTGGTCCCACTTTTCTCCACACACATACGCACTTTCGACACAACAGTAAATAGATGAGCTTATGGATAAGTCAACCGATAAATAAGTCAATAAATGAATAAAAAGGTGAATGAATAAAAAAATGAAATTAGTTTGGATGACGGTGAATGGAGCCGTCATCTCAGAGATTGCTATATACAGATCCAGATTATGCACCGCCAGAGGCGGGGGCAGACAGAGAATATCTGAAACACTTACCGATGTATAGAACCCTTCCAGGCTAATATTAATTGAAGCCATTGTACCCGAATAGAGATTTCTCAAGGTCCTCTTATAGTGTGGACCCGCCTACTCCTTCCTTCTTCTTTAGGTTTTCGGTTCTCGCTCTTGCCTTACATGCGCCAGAAAGTGTTCTATGTCCGCTGATTTCACAAATCATGCAGTAAGGTTTTTCGCTGTACTCCTTGACCTTGTGATCCGGTTAAGTACAGTTTCTGCATCTACTGGAACGGTCTACACCCTTACAGTTCACCTCTTGTTTCCAAGACTTTTTAGGTCTTGCCCTTCTCCTACGATTAGTGCGCTGCCATTGTAACACTGTCTTCCGCCAACGTTGATTATTAATTCTCTCGTACATTCAGGATTCTGTTTCTGCAGAGACTCGTTGAATTCGACTTTCTATCGACGAAACGATCGTGAATGTATTGCTTACCTTGTCCTTCCTCGTGAGGAGGCAATATCCATGTCATCAATTTATTTCTATCGCTTTTATTATGGAAGCGTCTCTTTAATTCATTTTCAGAAGTTCCGAACCGTATGCAGCAATACTTATAATTATACTTTTGAATATTCTAATTTTGGTCTTTCTTGTGATGTGGTTTTTCCTGAAGATATCAATATGTTCCTGATGTGGAAACAGATGAGTAAGATAGCCGCGTTTTGTCGAAAATTTTTCTCGCTCCACTGGATTAGTGAACTGATAACGATACAAATAATATACAGTTGACGAATAATTTTGGAATTTTTCCTATTACAACCTGAGAATTGAACATGAAACATGCTCAATGTGGGTGGCTTTTATAAAATTCATCATTATCATTTATTCGATATACTTTTGGGTCAAGGAAGCCGGATAAATGCCAAGTACTCAACTTGCAGAGTACCTATAGATTGGATTGATTTCGAATTCGGTACATAATTATATCCACTGAATTTTCACTGCATTTGTTACATCTACTTGCAACCCCTATAGGAATCAATAGGTATTCACCCTAATATTGAGGAATTCATAAAGAATCAACCAAACATGGGAGCACCTTATAAGTTTCGGAAAATTATCTCTAAACACTGATTATTGGCGACGTCCATGATATAATGTTGAATTTTTGATTGCATTGAATCTGTCCAAAATCCTGCTATCATTATTTAGTTATCTTCAAACTAATGAGAACATATTCCATTACTTATCTCCACATTACAACCCCACTGGAGGCTGAAATAACCGCATAAGTAATATTAGAATAGCTCTCAATATCCGAAAAACTTGACATGGAAGCGATACAAAATGTGGCGATAAAATAAAATCACCCTGTAGTTACACATCCAGTTTAAATCCCTGGGTGTTAATAGGTATTCAACTCAATAATGAAAAATTCATGGTAATTTCAACTAAAAATGGGAGCATTTTATGAGCCTCGGAAAATCATCTCTTATTCAATAGGAAAATATTGCCACCCTAAGGGGGGCTGAAATAACGGGATTAAAAATTCTCAAATAGCTATCAATATCTCAGGAGCTTGACATAGAAACGATACCGAATTATGTTATAATATTTGTCTCATAAAGATATTATATGACTCTCTTCACTTGCACCTCATGGGGGCTAGCCGAGTTCCAGCCAGGTTTTCAATGAAAAAAATTCATTACTTCCTAATTACACAGAACTAATTTCGAATTCGGTTGGTTACTACATATATTGTATTCACTTGCAACACCCAGAAGGGTCAGATATATCCGCTCTAATAATAAGAAATCAACGAAAAATAAGAGCATCTTATAATCTTCGGAAAATAAACTTTCAATCAATGAAAAAATATTCCATTACTTACATCCGCATTGCCACCTCTTGATATAGTTGAAATGACGCCATAAGGTTCATTCGAATTGCTATCAATATGTTACTCAAGATTAATATGACTTTTTTGCACTTGCTTCCTTGAAGGGTTAGACGAGTACCAGCCGAATTCTCAAAAATATCATAACTACCAAACTATACATGGAAATTATTTCGGATTCGGTCAATATAATATACAGTTAACAATCCCGTAGTTACTGAACTACTACCCCAATTACGAAGAATTCACAAAAATGGAAGCTCCATGTAAGCTTTGGAGAATTATCTTTGAATCAATAAGAAAATGTTCCATTACTTATCTTCACATCGCAACCTCATAGGGAGTTAAAATAACTGCATACGTAGTATTCGAATACCTATCAATATCTCAAGAACTTGACATAAAAACGATAGCAACTTCGGATATAATCTGTGTCCCTTGTTAATTAAGATTAATATATGACTCAGTTCCAAATACACCTTCTGATGGCATAGCCGAGTTCCAGTCGAGTTTTCATAGCAAAAATTCATAACGACCGATACACATATATTCAGTAAAATAATAATCGACATCTGTGAGTTCATTCTTATTGATTGTTGATAATCGCGAATTGTTTAAAATAACCTGAAAATGCAGAACCGAATAGTTTGTTATTGTTGTAGTAAACCCTTTGATAATCACTTGCTTCTCGCCTGTACTGTTTATAAAATATATTTGGTAATACTGTGTTGGATTATCGAGCTCGGAGGTGCGGATGATCTGTTTCGAAAAAGGTTCGGTCTCTTCGAATATATGTTAGCAGTGACATAAAATCTTTGGAATCTGTGATTGTTTCACTTCAGAACGAAATAGAAGAATTGAAGGCAACCGTTCAATCTATCTCAAACTATAGCGAGACGAGAGGATTTACATGTGATGAATCATTTCAGGAGAAGAAAAAATAATGTCATTATTTATAGATTTTCGGAACTGGACCTGAGAAGATTAGGCAAATTCATCGTAGTGAGATCGATCTATTTCAAAACTTGCTCCCTGGAACTAAATGACCATTCAAAAATGTTCAGTATGGGCAAATTCGCTCAATCTTCTGAAAGACCCAGACCATTAAGAGTTACTCTGAAACTTGGAAACATACATTAACTATACTCAAGACGTCTAGGTAGTTGAAGTCTATCTAAGGCTATTCCAATGTAGCCATCTATGGAGATAAGACTCCTAGACAAATGGCTTATTTGAATAAGGTGAAAGCAGACATGGTGAGTCGAATGTCAGGTGTGAAAATATTAAAATGAAGTTTGTGAGAGGTACCCTTACCATTGACACTTAAAACTAAGAGCACCCAACTGCGGGTCGAGTTTATTTTCTTGCTATTACCAGAACGTTCGAGGATTGAATTCGAAAACGCAGGAATTTTTTGACAATGTTTGGAGCTGTGATTTAGACATGGTGTGTTTGAGTGAGAGGTGGCTGCGGGATAGTGTTTCGAATTCTGAACTGTTTCCCAATTTTTCTAATATTTTCAGCAGTGACAGACTTTGGGGCTACGGGAACAAACAGAGGAGGTGGTGTTTTGTTGGCAGTTCAGAATAAATTTAATGCAACTGAAATAAAGTTTTCGGATATACGCAATATGAACCGCCCATTCCTTTTGTTTTTTTGTGAAAGTAACCTGGAATCTACTACGAAATCATAACGAAAATAATAATAATGTTGCGATATTCCCGCAACGAATGACAGTTCTTGGAATCTAGGGCAGCGGCCGTTACTACCAAGAACCCTTTCTATCGGACGGAATTTTGGGAATTCCTAAGCTTAGCTACCTGTACTACCTTTCGACACTTCCGACCCCTCTCAATTATTCAAGAACATTCTCTCTGTACACTTCTCGTTTAACTACCAAGGTGGTCAGTTCTACCAGTAAGTTCTTCTTTACTAATTTACTTTCACCAGTCTACAACGGCACTCAGAACTACAAGTTCCTCTTGAAATACCTTAAAATAATCTGTTTTATGCATTATTCTCCTGTCGGGTCAGTTAGCTACCCTAGTTCATTGTGTATTGTGAATTACTCAGTTGAAATTCTCTACGTAAAAGATAAAGTTTGTGAATTGCAAACCTGTGACGCAATTACATATCGCCGAAGCACAATTCATCAGTGGAAGTTTGAGAAGTTTTATCCAAAGTGCCTGCATCTTACTTTACGAAGTCTACCTCGACGATTAAAACAGAGCTGTGGTGATTTTCAATTCAACAAATAAGGTCAGATATCTTTATTGTTTAGTACTACCAGAAGTGGCCAAGATTGAGCAAAGAAGTTCAAATACTTGGACTTTGTAGACAATTTAAAAACTCTTTCTATGAGTATAAACTCAAGTGCCGAACATTGTTTAACTATTCTTATCTGAGGATACATAATTCTGTTATAACTACAAACTTGTTTTTCATTCACCTTGAAAACATCCTTTCTACCAAAGATAATTTTTGGTTCTACTGTTATACTATAATCAGTGACTCAGGAAGTGCGCTTTTCTCTCATTAGGCGGGTGATTATTATTATTTCTAATTTTGTACTCGCACAAATAAAAGTAATTTATTGATCCTCTAAGACATAAATACATCTATAGGATAGGTTAGAGTAAGAAAATAAAATAAATACTCATCATGGCTTCTAAAGGAAGCGAGTTTTTGACTTTGCTAATTGCATAGAAAGAACTATTGAGTTTTCCACAAGTGAAATCGATGTGTGCAACCCATTCTAGATTGGAATCTATGTAGATTCCGAGGAACTTTGCGTGTTCCTTCGAAGAAATTATGTCGTTCTGATAGCGAATAGTCAGTTGTTTTTACTCACCACTTCTCACAGTAAAGTGAATACGTAGGGGTTTCTCAATATTTATAATGAGGGAATTTGATCGACGCCATTCAATAAAGCACCGCACTAACTCGCTGCAATGTTTCTGTGACTCATAAAAGGTTCAAGCTGAAACTAACAGACTCATCATCTGCAAACAAAAGTATTCTGATCAACTTGGATATTGAAAGTGTATCAGGGAAATTAGATGAATTAGTCATCATTTTCAGGTAAGTCGTTAATGTACATGAGAAAAGGGAGCGGTCCTAACATAGAACCCTGTGGAACACCAATATTCAACTCTCGTTCAGCTGAAATGAAATCAGCCACTTTGACGGACATTGTTCTACCATGTAGATAACTTGAAAGCCAGTAAAGAAACATACCCCTGAAATTCAAATTATAACACTTATCTATCGATGAGAGCTTGAAACGAAAGGCTGTCAAATGCCCGTGATAGGTCAGAGAACAATCCTGCGACGAGCTGGGCACCATCGAGATACTCGTGTGCAGCTCCAACAAGATGAAGAGCTCCTGACTGAGTTGAGCAACCTGGTCGAACCCATGTTGAATCAAGCATGTGATACTTTGTGAAGTTCATCATTCTGTTGGTCACAATGAAACCATGAAACTGGTCTGTAGTTTGCTATATCACGCGCAGATATTTTTTTATATACTGGGATCACAACAGCTTTTTTGAAGAGATAAAAAAAAATCCAAAACTTACAGATAGATTGATTATATAGGCAAAATGTGAAGCAACATCAATGCTTTCAAGTTTCAAAATGCGAGAAAAAACCGAATCAACTCCACAACTCTTTTTACTCTTTAGTGATCTTATAGTGTCCAATACTTCACACCCGAGGATAGGGTAGAAAAAAAACTTGAGTTGAGTATTGCAAAAGTTGTTCCGGTGACAGTAGGTTATTTACCGTAGTAAGATTTGAGCATGTGCTCAGTGATGGTAGAAAAATAATCAACAAAAACCGTCGCGATATCTTTAGCCTTAGAATATAAGACGTTATCAACCAGAAGCTCGGTGGATCTAATTACTTTATTCTCTTATTATTATTAAGTTATTATATGTCAATTTAGTTTCAATGATTAAGCTTCTATGAGATTTTTTGGTGTGCTTATATAAATTATATGTTGATTCACAAGACAAGTTTTTATGTAGCCAATTTTTGAGTTTTTGCTTGGCTGAAATGATCTCTGCATTGATCCAATTTTTGTTGTTGTTAATGAAGTTCTTACTTCTCGTCAATGGGCAACGAGACTCAAATATTCTTTGAATCAAGAAGATAAATGACCCGAAACATACATCCACATCAATACAATCATAGATTTGCTGGAAATCACAATTAGAGAAGTGAAGAACAAAATCATTCAAATTAATTTGATGAAGTTTTCTGACCAAACCTCTCATATTCTGAGTCTTCATTTTGAATTCAATAAAAAAATCAAGCGTGAAAGCACGATGGTTACCATAAAAAGCCTCAAACACCTCAGCTGTGCAGGAATCAGAATCGATCTTGGTCGAAATATAATCAACCTTGATTATGGACGTATGTCCCCTAATGTTAGCAAAAACTCTTGTAGCAGCTCTTGATGTATTGTGAAAATCGAAGCAGTTTAGAAAATCTAACAAAAAAACTTTATAGTGGTGACAACCTTCTGTGAGAAAGTCAATATTCATATCACCTCATACAAATATCACACTCCCAGCATTCATTTTAGCTCCATATACCTGGTATTGCATTACCTCGTAAAACTGACACACGCATAGTTTTTTCAGTGGTAACTCAGTCTTCACATAAACCATCGATCCTCTATGAGCTCTCTTAGGACGGCAGTAGAAATCCAGCATATGGTATCCAAGAAAGTTCATTGTTAGCACGCTATCAGGACTGCACTAGTGTTCAGAAATGCATACAATGTCTTGTTGTTTCTCGTTGGATAAAACTTCAGGGTCAGCTAACTTGTTGGATATGCACTGGACATTCGATTGGGAAATTTTTAATTTATGTCTAAGGACATTGGTAGGAGGCTCATCACTACGTATTAACTCGCCATCACCTTATGACGACGCCTGGGAAAAAACCTGTTGGCTGAAACACCCATTGGCCAGAAATTAGGATTCAACATCCTATCTAGAAATTCAACTGGCAGTGTAAAGTTGAAGGACGAATACACCTCAGGTTGTTTCGAGTTAGGTTTTTCGCATTCAACATCCTGTATATGTTGTGAATAATTGTGTAGCTCACCAAAGGTCGTATCTGGATTGAGTTTTGTTACATGCAGGTGGAAAAACTTTTTATTTGGGACCATATTAAGGATATTTGTCTTTTCCAACTAGGGGCTTATTTGATTTCTTTGGCCATATCTTTTCTTTATTTGCCGAGATATTAGACATCTTGGAAGTTTCAACAGGTAATTTGGTAGCATTGTTATTTCGGTTTTGACTGTCAGGTTGTGCATCCCAAGAATTTCGATGTCGGTGTATCAAATTATTGCCATGAATGAATGAATGAACAAACCTATATCTCAAATTGAAAATAACTATTCATAATTTCTCCCAAGTTTTGTGCGAAGCTATAATTCCCTTCCCCTAAAGACTTACGTCAGTGCTTTTCTGAATTTTGACAACGTATATTATTTCAGCCACCGAGATTGAATTCTATCTCTATGATTTCCTGTTATGAAAAATGTTGATTAATATTACGCCAACTGATACTGATTAATGAGCCCGGCATTTGTCAATCGAATATCGATCTTTGATGGCCATTGTTCAAAGGAAACCATCGTGACGTATGTCATTTCTCTTTTCTCTTGAGTAAATGAAAAAAACTAATCATATCTTTAGATGGGAAAGAGCTATGATAATGAACTTTGAGGATAAGTAAGATATCGATCACCTCAATATATTCACGAATTTTTATTGAAATCCGAAAAATGTCTTATGAGATAGTCAGGATTAAAAAAGTTTTTTTTTAAGGAATTTTTTAAGAATTTTCTAGCGTGACGATTTCTGCGAGCCGTTTTGCTACAGCCTCCCTCAACAATATTTCCAGTATCAACTTGATCGGATGGATATTGTAGAAGTTATTGAGGAAACAAAATTTCAGATGCTCATAACTAGTGAACCATCCGACGGATTTGACCCAATAACGAACTTGGACAATATGTCTTCAAGTCATTCTAATCTTAAAAGGAGTACAATAGAATACATTCTTATATTATTTTGAATTTTCGTGTGAAACACTGAATTATTTTGGTGGAGGCTTCATTTTGACTCAATATCTAAGAAACTAAAAACTCAGTAGATTTCCATAACTCTTATAACTCTCTGTAGATCCAAATAGGTACAAATACTTATAAATCGTTAGTATTGGCAATACTGTGGAATAATTCAATGTTTTTAACGGATTATGAATTAGTCCATGCGTATGAACCTATCCGAGTCTTGTTTTTAGACCTTATGCTCCCGCCTGTGGAAATTCGTTGACGTGGAAGTAATGAATTATAGTACAAAACTACAAATAAAGTGAAGCCAATTAAGTCTCGGAGATTGTAACACTCTAGATTGGTTGTTTGTTAATATCTACACACTCTCGGTAAGAGGTCTTGCTACAAAATAATTGTTTCAAGTGCCTCTCTTTGAATATTTAGAGCAGCACTGACCAGCTCAGTGGAATTGTCGTGTAAGTAAGGGTTGGTAAATAATGAATGAATGGAAGTTACAGTATATATTGCATTAACCATCAATCATAAAAATCCACCTGAATTATTCCTAAATAGAGCATATGCATTGTCACAGTACCGTGTGAACAATAATGGAGAATAAAATACACTATCTTTTTCGATAAATTCGGTTAGAAAGATAGGATGCCACAGCTAGCTTATCTGAAAGGGGCGCCACTTGATTTTGTGTTCCTAATTTTTTAGCTATTAATAATGAAATACATGAGATCCTCGAAAATCCAGCAGGTTACCTACTTCCAGCAGACTAATTCAAGATTGACAGTTATTGATTTCATTTCCATTCAATATCTCCAATATCATCGACAGCAAACGACAGAGATTCAGTAGAGAAACACTGAAGAAAGAAATCTACGTGGTATGAAAAAAACCTTTGATCTTGAACGGCTCTGAGTGAAATTTGAGTATTTAATCAACGTTTTGTTCAATCCTTATAAAGAACGCTCCTTAACATAACACGAGCTTGTACAATACTAGCCAAATCCCAATAACTTGGTAATCAGATTCAAAATTAAATTCGAAATGATAATCGAAATATGCACTAATAAATACGCGCAAGTACAGATTCAATACTTGAATACTCCAATTATACTGAAACCTGTTTCCTCGAGTGAACTCTCTTATCTCCGTGGCGCATATGCACAAAAACACCGAATTTTATAATTTACAGAGCATTTTGAATTTCCACAAATGGAAAAATTGAATATTAATCAATACGAGATATATAGGTTCGCCTTGAAGGTCTGTCTCGATATCTTTTAATACTTGTGGCCTCCTTCAAGAGGTCTCAATTCTCTGGAACATCCTACGTCAATCATGGCTAGCTGGCACCACTGGAGGGATAATCTCCGGAATAATTGTTCCTTCTCAAAATTTACTTAGCCGTGTGCCGACTTTGGCGGCACCCAAAATATTATTGCTCTTCGTGTATATTATAAATGAATCGCCTTAAAGCTACTGTAAATTTGACTTGATCTTGAAAAAATAGATGTATCATCCTCAATATTGAATCTGTTTCATCAAGACTCCTTATTTTTACCGGTTTTCTAATGTTTATAAGGCACAGCAAACAAGGAATGGAAATGGTTAAATTACCATTCAATGCAAGACTGGGAAGATCTACCACCACTACTGGAAAACAAAAACAACTGGAGTTGAAAGAAGAGAGAGAGAATGCCTTGATGACAGGTAATTTATATTTTGTTTAGTGGAATGCTGAAATGATTTTTTCTAGAAAGGTATCAATGTGAGGTCAAAAGCTTTTCCTGCTTGTTCTGAACTTTTTTCCTTTCATTATAACAATTTGATACAGAACAACTGACATAATGAATGTGTAAGAGAACCAATATGCATTTTTTCAATTAAAATAAATTCACTTTCAGTTTTTTTTTTCTCAGTTTTATTTGATGAGGCTAACACATCTTTCCTTTTATGGGAGTGGTCTTAGCCACAAACCACAATCTGATGAAGGTCGCACACATGATCCGACTTAATTTAGCTTAATTAGCTGAGGGTGTACACTGATATATGTATGTATACCTAGGTAAGGCAAGTATAAACATAAAACATAAACCATCCGAAATATTTCTGAATTAGGTAAATTACTGTGGAACTAATGTGCAATATGCCTCAATATACTAGAAAGCTTTATCAATGAATTAAAGTGAGGAAACTAGAAATTCATCTATCTCTGAGATACAAGGGGCGAAAAAATAGATGAATTCCAAAGCAGTCTACACCAGATAATATGACCTGACATCGAAAACCGGCATTGGACAGACCCAAATTGCGTTTTTCCGATCAATTCGACGTCCACTCGGTATCCGACATTTGCTATGCGGACGTCGAATCCTTAAGTCAAATTTTCAGTTTATTTATCCATATAATAATAGCAATAAGATCGGGAACCAGAGAAAAATCAAAATTGGTCCCGTCAGGGACCCGCGAGGCGTAGCCGAGCGTGAGGCCCGCAGGGCCGAACCCGGGGCAATCTTGAAACAGATCGAAAAGGCGTATCCTCTTCTAGGAGAAGCGACCCCGAAACCCGCCCCGGGCGCTATTAAAGTGCCCGAAATTTTCAAACGAAAATCGCGAAATCGGCCATTTTCGCGAAATCGCCCAAAGGCGAAAAACGGGAGAAAGTACTCCTATGAAGCCGAAGCATCTCGCGGGAGGGGGGGTCGCTTTTTCTGGACGAGGAACGTCCCCATGCGTGGCTACGAGCTCAGCCGCGGAGCCCTCGAAATCTATACGAAAATTATGCATATAAAACGGCAATTTTAGACTCGCGACTTCCTGAAACGTCAAAAACCGCACCTACGTTTTCCTTCCGTGCCGGTCGAAAACGATATAAATCGCCCCGCGATCGGTAGAAAACGAATCTACGTGAAATTTCCCATCTCTGGGTACCAATTTTCACATCCAAGTAGCGAGTCAAGGCCGGGGATATTCATTCCAAATTCGGCAATTTTCTCGATAATTCGAGGAGAAGTGTCATATTTTATCATACGATTCCGATGATAGCCGAACGCGAGCTCCAAATTTGAAAATACGCCATCAATTTTTCGCTCGATATGGGCGGTTGAAGATTGTTTGCGTTTTCCAAGCACTCGAATAAGAATCTACAGGAGATTCCGAATCTCTAGACAGCACCTGCGATTCACGAATCGAAAGAAAAACACCTCAAATAAGCGTTTCAAAATCGTCCTTTTTCAGTCCATTTTCGCGCTAATTCATTTTTTCCATCTTGAAGTGATATATTTCGATGTTCGTTCGAGCCGGTCAGTTTTCATAAAATGTCAAACGACGAACGAGGAATAGATCATTTCAAGTATAAAATTGGTGGAATTGGACCGTTATAGGTAATATTATGCATTATATTCGTGTCTCATAACGATTTATTCCTTTATTTTCAGTAAATAATATCAGGAATATCAAGGAATAATAAAATGGATGTCAATACTACATATTTTGTAAACACGATCTGGAGTTGAAAAAAATTAGCTCGAAATTGGTTCAAAGAGAGGTTCTCAGGTATTTATTCGATTATAAATCAAAGATAAATCAATCAAGCGTATCGATTCATTTCAGTTATCTCTCAAGTATGAACGAATAAGCGAAATATGAATATATTGTTCATATATGTAAACAACGGATATTCTCAAAGAGAACCTTCAAGCAGGTAGGATTTTCCTCTCATAAAGTGTAACCCTTCTATTAATTCAGTTCAAACGGCCTCAGAAATCACGGATAGACCGAGATTTTACGTTTTGAATTTGCTAATATTCCTTCATTCCATTCTGTCACAAATTCCCACGGAGAAACCCGAACGGGTTTCGCGATTCAATCGTCTTGAAATCATAGACCTTGAGGCAATTGTATAGAATCACAGAATAAATAGTTGGAAACGCAAAACTTCCGATCGACGATCGGATCTACTCGGTTCACGAAATTCCAAGTTCCCTGTTACATCTTCGGACCATTATCGAATAATTTTTATTTTATCTTTGTGAAATTCACCAATCGCGAATCGATCGAATTGAAAGGATATTACTTTGGTTTTTTTTATTGGAAAAAGCACCCAATGTGATTCAATTGTATACAGGGTGTCCCATGTACGTAATCTATTATTAACAAATACTTTCCATCGAGTTATTTCGGCTGTTCGACTTACGGGTTCTTAATTCGATAAAATATTTTCGATTCATATACAGGGTGTCAGATCCGAGTAGCGCTGAAATTCACCAGAGTTTTTCTCAAATTTTCATGCTTTTCCGCGTAAGGGAGGGATTCAATGAAATCTCATACAGGTGTGCCATTAACAATGATTTCGCGATCGATTGATATACAGGGCGTGCAATTTAAAAGTTTTTTCATTATTTTTTGCACGCTTTCGGTTTTTTGTGTGCTCCCTCGGGGTTTTAAGCTTTCCTTCGAGTTTTTTTGCGCGCTTAAGTTGATTTTGTGCTCCTTCGGGGTTTTTTGATTTCCTTTGGATTTTTTCGTTCTTTCGTGTTACTTTGGGTTCTATCATGTTTTTTCGCGTTTTTTCGTATTTGGTCGGGTCCTTTCTTGGTGGAATGCACTGAACTTGAAACGATAGAGTTATAAACGATATTCGTTCGGTTTGTTTTTATGATGAAAGCACCCACTGCGAATCAATTATATACGGGTGTCCCATATGCATTTTTCTTCGAGTTTTCTCGCGAATGGGAGCTGATTTCGGTATAATGTCATACAGGGTGTGCGATTTACAATGAATTTGCGATCGGGTGATAAACGGGGTGAGCACTTTATAAGTTCTTCTGTTTTTGCGCGCTCTCGAGTTTTTCAAGTTTTTTGTGTTCCTTCGGGTTTTTTACGGAAAAATTATTTTCGAAACATATACGGGGTGTTACATAGGAGCTCCGTAGAATAATTTTGATACTTCCTTCGTGGTAATTACTGAACTCGAATAGATGGAGTTACAACGATATTCTTTTGGTTTTATTTTTCACTGCTAATCAATTGTATACTGAGTGTCTCATATGCATTTTTCTTCAAATTTTCTCGCTGATTTCGATAAAATAACATACAGGGTGTGCAATTCACAATGAGTTTATGATCGGGTGATATACGGGGTGTACAATTTACAATGAGTTTACGATCGGGTGATATACGGGGTGTGCAATTTACAAGTACTTTTGTGTTTCGGGTTTTTTCAGGTTCCTTTAGATTTTTGTGTTACTTGATGTTCTTTCGTGTTTTCTCGCGTTGTTTCGTGTAATTTCGGTTTTTTCGTGTAACTCCGGATTCTTTCGTGTTTCTTCGGATTATTCCGTGTTTTTCGCGTTTTTCTGTGTTTTTTCCAGTTCTTTCATGTTTTTCGCTTTCAACGGGTTTTTGACGTGTTTCGTGTTTCTGCGCGCTTCATTGATGTATGGGCCCTATTGATCTGCGGTCTATATTGATCTATGGTCTATATTGAACCATGGGCCTATTGAACTACTGGCCTATTGAACTACTGGCCTATGGATCTACGGGCCTATGGATCTACGGGCCTATTGATCTACCCGCTTACTAGTCTAAATAATATAGTGATAAGATCGGGGACCAGAGAAAAAAATCAAAATTGGTCCCGTTAGGGACCCGGAAAGGGGTAGCTTTGAGCAGCCCCGCAGGGCCGCTCGAGAGGGAATCTTAAAACAGATCGAAAAGGCGTATCCTCCTCTAGGAGAAGCGACCAAAACCCCGGGCGCTCTTAAAGTGCCCGAAAATTTCGAAAGAAAATCACGAAAATGACGTTTTTCGCGAAATCGCCCAAAGGCGAAAAACGGGCGAAAGTACTCCTATGAAGCCGGAGCATCTCGCGGGGAGGGGGTCGCTTTTTCTGGACGAGGAACGTCCCCATGCGTGGCTACGAGCTCAGCCGCGGAGCCCTCGAAATCTATACGAAAATCATGCATATAAAACGGCCATTTTTAGACTCGCGACTTCCCTGAAACGTCAAAAGCCACACCTACGTTTTCCCTCCGTGCCGGTCGAAAACGATATAAATCGCCCCGCGATCGGTAGAAAACGAATCTACGTGAAATTTCCCATCTCTGGGTACCAATTTTCACATCCAAGTAGCGAGTCAAGGCCGCGAATTCTTCATTCCAAATTCGGCAATTTATACGGTGAAATGAGGCAAAATGTCATAATTTCTCATACGATTCCGATGATAGCCGAACGCGAGCTCCAAATTTGAAAATACGGCATCAATTTTTCGCTCGATATGGGCGGTCGAAGATTTTTCAGGCCTTCCAGGTGCTCGATTAAGAATCTACAGGAGATTCCGAATCTCTAGAGACCACTCACGTTTCACGAATCGCGAGAAAAACACCTCAAATATGCGTTTGAAAATCGTCATTTCAGGCTCTATTTTCGCGCTAATTCATTTTCGTCCTTGAAGAATGCACACAGATCGCGATGAATCGCTATACAGGCTGTGCTATCTCGAAAAAATCGCTATACAGGCTGTGCTTATGGAAAGCACTGATTTTCACCAGATTCTTTCTTCGAGAGATTTCGTGTTACTTAGGGTTCTATCATGTTTTCCGCGTTTTTTCGTATTTGGTCGGTTTCTTTCTTGGTGGAATGCACTGAACTCGAAACGATAGAGTTATAAACGATATTCTTTCGGTTTGTTTTTTATGAAGAAAGCACCCACTGCGAATCAATTATATACGGGGTGTCCCATATGCATTTTTCTTCAAGTTCTCTCGCGAATGGGAGCTGATTTCGGTATAATGTCATACAGGGTGTGCGATTCACAATGAATTTGCGATCGATTGATATACAGGGTGTGCAATTTAAAAGTTCTTTCATTATTTTTTGCACGCTTTCGGTTTTTTGTGCTCCCTCGGGGTTTTAAGCTTTCCTTCGAGTTTTTTTGCGCGCTTTCGGTGATTTTGTGCTCCTTCGGGGTTTTTTCGGTTCCTTTGGATATTTTTCGTTCATTCGTGGTACTTCGGGTTCTTTCAAGTTTTTCCGTGTTTCGTCGGGTTCTTTCTTCGTGGAATGCACCGAACTTGAAACGATAGAGTTAAAACGATATTCTTTCGGTTTGTTTCTTATGATGAAAGCACCCACTGCAAATCAATTATATACTGGGTGTCCCATATGCATTTTTCATCATGTTTTTTCACGTGTGAAAGCTAATTTCGGTAAATGTCATACAGGGTGTGCGATTTACAATGAATTTGCGATCGGGTGATATACGGGGTGAGCACTTTACAAGTTCTTCTGTTTTTTTGCGCGCTCTCAAGTTTTTTCAAGTTTTTGTGTTCCTTCGGGTTTTTTACGGAAAAATTATCTTCGAAACATATACGGGTGTTACATAGGAGCTCCATAGAATAATTTTGATACTTCCTTCGTGGTAATTACTGAACTCGAATAGATGGAGTTACAACGATATTCTTTTGGTTTTTTTTTTTCACTGCTAATCAATTGTATACTGAGTGTCTCATATGCATTCTCCTTCAAGTTTTCTCGCGAATGGGAGCGGATTTCGATAAAATGTCATACAGGGTGTGCAATTTACAATAAGTTTACGGTCGGGTGATATACGGGGTGTGCAATTTACAAGTACTTTTGTGTTTCGGGTTTTTTCAGGTTCCTTTAGATTTTTTGTGTTACTTGGTGTTCTTTCGTGTTTTCTCGAGTTGTTTCGTGTAATTTCGGTTTCTTTCGTATAACTTCGGTTTCTTTCGTGTTTCTTCGGATTCCTTCGTGTTTTTTCGCGTTTCTCCGTGTTTTTTCCAGTTCTTTCTAGCTTTTTCGCTTTCA
Source organism: Micraspis discolor (assembly GCA_030674115.1). Lineage (NCBI taxonomy): Eukaryota > Metazoa > Arthropoda > Insecta > Coleoptera > Coccinellidae > Micraspis > Micraspis discolor. The sequence goes on from JARTUT010000037.1 coordinate 274,008, forward strand.
ACGGGTAATTTGACGTGTTTCGTGTTTCTGCGCGCTTCATTGATGTATAGGCCCTATTGATCTGCGGTCTATATTGATCTATGGTCTATATTGATCCATGGGCCTATTGAACTACTGGCCTATTGAACTACTGGCCTATGGATCTACGGGCCTATGGATCTACGGGCCTATTGATCTACCCGCTTACTAGTGATCAATATGACATGACGCCCACAGCCTGTGTGCAAATTTTCATTTGAATATAAACGAAATCGTATATTTTACTTCAACTACCTCACGTGCAGGGCTGACTACTATAGTCGGCGTATACGAGTATGGTATATGAATCTTGTCTCTTTCATACGGTACGGTCAGTACCGTTTTCACAATTAAAAATTTCGTGGTAAAATATCCAAGCCGTCAAAGAATTTCACTTCGGTGTTTCACAAGCTCAGTTATTCGTTCGAGGACAACCGGTTGATAGAGTTATTTTACGATGTTGTCGGCAAATGATATTATTTTAGGTTTGGTGGATCGAAAAACCTTGTTTTATTGACTCACAAGGTGTTCTCAATTATATAATCAAAAAAGCAACTCGTGACGAAAAAGAAGTGTTTTATGTGATGTGAGAAGTTAAGATTCTTACTGAACACTACGCCAAGGTATTTCAGTTGCGGCTTGGCTTTTATTGTCACTCCCTCCACACTCAGTCCGAACGATCCTATGTTTCTTGGTCCCCCCCCACCAGCAGTGCCTCCGTCTTCTGGGGTGCGATCTCCAGCCCATTGCTCTTCACCCACTGCACCACCTGGGCCAGTGTTTCTTCAGCCCTATTCTTATCCTCTACGGCGTCTTCTCCTCTATTATGAATAGAAGGTCATCCGCGTATGCCACCGCCATCACCTCTGGGTCACAAGGCAGTCTCAGGACGCCATCATACATAGCGTTCCACAATACCGGGCCCTTGACGGAGCCTTGGGGCACGCCCATACAGCATCTCTGAGAGACATTACCCGCTTTGATGTATCGTTTAGCGAAATAATTTTCTACACATCGCTCTATGTACTGGCTTATCTCTCCCTCAGTCAGACAATCGATGATATGCACCCACTTGGCCGTGTTAAAGGCGTTCCTAATGGCTAATGTTACTTAGAGACACCACCGTGATTTCCTGCCTTTATTCTCTCTTTGATGCTCAGCATTGCCGTCACTGTAGACCTTTTCTTTCGAAATCCATGTTGATCTTGAGAAAGGATTTGCTTTTCCTCCAACTCCTCGTTCAATCTACTGACAATCAGCCGCTCGTCAAGCTTACCGAACGTGTTTCTGAGGCAGAGGGGCCTATAACTCGAAGACATGTTTGGGTCTTTTCCATCTTTCACAAGAAGGACCACCCTTGCTACCTTCCAGTTTTCTGTGAAATTTTGCTCTCCTAGCAGCTGATTTAATCTTGCCAAGATTTTCTCTGGGACATTTTAGTAAGCTATCTTGAGTGCCTCGATGGTAAGGTCATCTGGACCAGGGGCTTTTCCATTTTTCATGCGCTTAATAGCATGCTCAAGTTCTTCAGCGGTGAAAGGCTCTGGGCTTGAGGTACCAGCAGTGTTGTTTGTGCTGGTTCTCACTCTACTTGTGGACGGAAAAAGGTCACGTAGTATCTGTTTTTTTTCTTGACAGGAATTCTATGGATGGATTTCCCTAGTTGTCCTGTAACAATTCGATAGCCTTCACCCCAAATGTCGTTCTCGAGGTTCGCCAAGATGCCCTCCCATTTATGCTTCTTTGAAGATCTTATGGTTTTCTTCAACAGTTTGGCATCATCTCTCATTCTACCGAGAAGTTGCTGCTGCTCACCATCTCGGCCTCTGCCGCGCGTTGTCACCAAACCCACTCGGCTCTAGAGAAAGCACAAAGTACCTCCTCGGCTAGATCAAGAGCTGAGACTACTTATAAAGGGGCGCCACTCTCTTTTATGATAATACAAAGAAAAAAGAGGAAAGTACACTAAAGATCTCAGGGTCGCAAAAGAGAGAAAATAACGAACGCACTCTCAGGATGCCAAACAAGCCCGATCACACAAGCGGGAGGTAGTAGCTGGTAGAAAGAATATAGAGCAATTATTTAATAATATAATGAGCCCAAATGAAATACACAAGGTCCCTCAAACGAGGATATATCTTACAGAAGGTAGATCACTAACTAGTTCTTACTTCACAACCCGAATATTCGATATAATGCTTTATCTCTTACTAAACAAACAGTAATATCACCCCAAGGTATATACTTAGAGCCTCGAAGGTAATCGTTACAAATAGCTCTTTACTTATATCTAAGTGACCTTCTCGATAGGTCGGGTTTTATGTACTAAACAGTATTCACTGAATTGGGCCTCCTTGATACTAATCAATCTTAACTAAATTCTACAGACTAACCTTCTATAACAATCTAGGTCGTGGCTTGACTGAAGTACAAAAGGATATAGTTTCTTAACCCATAATTATTCTCACAGTCTCGTAGATGGAAACTGGGCTCAAATATATTCCTGGGCCAACGTAGTACAATTTCTCACAGTAATGCGCCCTGGGTAGACGACAGGTGTGGTATCTTAGATGGTGAAATCTAGTGCAGGTCCCCAAAGACAGCTCCACGGCAGTTCGACGGTAATTCAAAGACAGCCTAGACAGACAGCTCGAAGACTTCAAAGACAGTTCAGAATCTGCGGTACCTCGCAACGGTACAATCATAATTCCCAATTCGAAGCAGAATGATGCTGAAAATACGAACAAAAATCTAAAATACCTCGTGACAAACATAGGTTAACTAACCAATCCCACGTCGTTTTTCCAAACAAATACGCGCAAAAATCTCACCAACGAACAAACCAAACCAACATGATAAGATTTCTCTCAGGGCTTTAGTTAAAATTCGGTTCAGATCCGCAAAATTGCGATTAATTACTCCAGGACATTTCAACCAAAATATGCGGGAAGAACGACGTAATTGACAACCTACATCACATGATCACAGAAAAGGACCACCGACAACGTACGAGATAAGCTGGCAAACTACTGCGACTAACGCCACCAGTTCGGTTTGCAGGTACTAACTGGAGCGGGAATTTTGAAACCGTGAGAGCGTATACTGCCTCCTTATTTGGATGTACCTAGTTCTACTCTCTTCTATCTCTGCGTTCCACCAGTACGGCTTTTCCATAGTTTTCTCCTTCTTCTCAGAAGTCGCATTTCTGAAGGCTTCTAAGATTCTCTCATAGATATCATCTTCGGTTTCTTCCCTTATTTCCTTCAACCGTTCGATTTACTTCTCCACATCGAGAAACATCCTACTGCGTTCCGGTCTCTTATTTCTCTTTCCTAGTTTAAGCTCATACTGGATCTGCCCGTGGTACGTGAATAGGTTTGTATACTTTGTATGCCATTTTTAACGCGATTTGACATGCGTTCACTGCACAATGTAACGTCAATATGGCTTCGCGAGTTACATCGTTCGAAAGTATGTTCCCCATTATTGGTTGCTGTCCATTGCATCTGTGATAACCAATTTTCCACTTGTTCGCCACGTCTGTCCAGGAGGGGTGACCCCCAAAGAGGACATTTGGCGTTAATGTCTCCAACAATCATAGACTCAGAAGGGTGTCTAGAAGCCTCCTCGAAAGCTCTATCCATTCTATCTTTGAGGTCATCTAATGAGATGTTCGGCGAGATGTATACCGCGATTGTATGGAGTCCGTATAGCTTGATATGTACATATCCATCTTTTTATCTACCTTATGGATTTCAATTTTGTTGTTAATAACTATCGCCACGTCCCCTTTTTCATTCATTATCCAGCCTTTATTCATTCCCATCTTCTCGTTTGGTTCTGAGATAATGATCATGTCTATTCCTTCTCTAGATGCTTCGTCAAAAGCCATGTCATGTGCGGCTCTTGCTCTGCCTAGGTTAAGCTGTAGTATTCGCAGCATTCTAACCATGGTGGTCCCACTTTTCTCCACACACATACGCACTTTCGACACAACAGTAAATAGATGAGCTTATGGATAAGTCAACCGATAAATAAGTCAATAAATGAATAAAAAGGTGAATGAATAAAAAATGAAATTAGTTTGGATGACGGTGAATGGAGCCGTCATCTCAGAGATTGCTATATACAGATCCAGATTATGCACCGCCAGAGGCGGGGGCAGACAGAGAATATCTGAAACACTTACCGATGTATAGAACCCTTCCAGGCTAATATTAATTGAAGCCATTGTACCCGAATAGAGATTTCTCAAGGTCCTCTTATAGTGTGGACCCGCCTACTCCTTCCTTCTTCTTTAGGTTTTCGGTTCTCGCTCTTGCCTTACATGCGCCAGAAAGTGTTCTATGTCCGCTGATTTCACAAATCATGCAGTAAGGTTTTTCGCTGTACTCCTTGACCTTGTGATCCGGTTAAGTACAGTTTCTGCATCTACTGGAACGGTCTACACCCTTACCTCTTGTTTCCAAGACTTTTAGGTCTTGCCCTTCTCCTACGATTAGTGCGCTGCCATTGTAACACTGTCTTCCGCCAACGTTGATTATTAATTCTCTCGTACATTCAGGATTCTGTTTCTGCAGAGACTCGTTGAATTCGACTTTCTATCGACGAAACGATCGTGAATGTATTGCTTACCTTGTCCTTCCTCGTGAGGAGGCAATATCCATGTCATCAATTTATTTCTATCGCTTTTATTATGGAAGCGTCTCTTTAATTCATTTTCAGAAGTTCCGAACCGTATGCAGCAATACTTATAATTATACTTTTGAATATTCTAATTTTGGTCTTTCTTGTGATGTGGTTTTTCCTGAAGATATCAATATGTTCCTGATGTGGAAACAGATGAGTAAGATAGCCGCGTTTTGTCGAAAATTTTTCTCGCTCCACTGGATTAGTGAACTGATAACGATACAAATAATATACAGTTGACGAATAATTTTGGAATTTTTCCTATTACAACCTGAGAATTGAACATGAAACATGCTCAATGTGGGTGGCTTTATAAAATTCATCATTATCATTTATTCGATATACTTTTGGGTCAAGGAAGCCGGATAAATGCCAAGTACTCAACTTGCAGAGTACCTATAGATTGGATTGATTTCGAATTCGGTACATAATTATATCCACTGAATTTTCACTGCATTTGTCACATCTACTTGCAACCCCTATAGGAATCAATAGGTATTCACCCTAATATTGAGGAATTCATAAAGAATCAACCAAACATGGGAGCACCTTATAAGTTTCGGAAAATTATCTCTAAACACTGATTATTGGCGACGTCCATGATATAATGTTGAATTTTTGATTGCATTGAATCTGTCCAAAATCCTGCTATCATTATTTAGTTATCTTCAAACTAATGAGAACATATTCCATTACTTATCTCCACATTACAACCCCACTGGAGGCTGAAATAACCGCATAAGTAATATTAGAATAGCTCTCAATATCCGAAAAACTTGACATGGAAGCGATACAAAATGTGGCGATAAAATAAAATCACCCTGTAGTTACACATCCAGTTTAAATCCCTGGGTGTTAATAGGTATTCAACTCAATAATGAAAAATTCATGGTAATTTCAACTAAAAATGGGAGCATTTTATGAGCCTCGGAAAATCATCTCTTATTCAATAGGAAAATATTGCCACCCTAAGGGGGGCTGAAATAACGGGATTAAAAATTCTCAAATAGCTATCAATATCTCAGGAGCTTGACATAGAAACGATACCGAATTATGTTATAATATTTGTCTCATAAAGATATTATATGACTCTCTTCACTTGCACCTCATGGGGCTAGCCGAGTTCCAGCCAGGTTTTCAATGAAAAAAATTCATAACTTCCTAATTACACAGAACTAATTTCGAATTCGGTTGGTTACTACATATATTGTATTCACTTGCAACACCCAGAAGGGTCAGATATATCCGCTCTAATAATAAGAAATCAACGAAAAATAAGAGCATCTTATAATCTTCGGAAAATAAACTTTCAATCAATGAAAAAATATTCCATTACATACATCCGCATTGCCACCTCTTGATATAGTTGAAATGACGCCATAAGGTTCATTCGAATTGCTATCAATATGTTACTCAAGATTAATATGACTCTTCTGCACTTGCTTCCTTGAAGGGTTAGACGAGTACCAGCCGAATTCTCAAAAATATCATAACTACCAAACTATACATGGAAATGATTTCGGATTCGGTTAATATAATATACAGATAACAATCCCGTAGTTACTGAACTACTACCCCAATTACGAAGAATTCACAAAAATGGAAGCTCCATGTAAGCTTTGGAGAATTATCTTTGAATCAATAAGAAAATGTTCCATTACTTATCTTCACATCGCAACCTCATAGGGAGTTAAAATAACTGCATAAGTAGTATTCGAATACCTATCAATATCTCAAGAACTTGACATAAAAACGATAGCAACTTCGGATGTAATCTGTGCCCCTTGATAATTAAGATTAATATATGACTCAGTTCCAAATACACCTTCTGATGGCATAGCCGAGTTCCAGTCGAGTTTTCATAGCAAAAATTCATAACGACCGATACACATATATTCAGTAAAATAATAATCGACATCTGTGAGTTCATTCTTATTGATTGTTGATAATCGCGAATTGTTTAAAATAACCTGAAAGTGCAGAACCGAATAGTTTGTTATTGTTGTAGTAAACCCTTTGATAATCACTTGCTTCTCGCCTGTACTGTTTATAAAATATATTTGGTAATACTGTGTTGGATTATCGAGCTCGGAGGTGCGGATGATCTGTTTCGAAAAAGGTTCGGTCTCTTGGAATATATGTTAGCAGTGACATAAAATCTTTGGAATCTGTGATTGTTTCACTTCAGAACGAAATAGAAGAATTGAAGGCAACCGTTCAATCTATCTCAAACTATAGCGAGACGAGAGGATTTACATGTGATGAATCATTTCAGGAGAAGAAAAAATAATGTCATTATTTATAGATTTTCGGAACTGGACCTGAGAAGATTAGGCGAATTCATCGTAGTGAGATCGATCTATTTCAAAACTTGCTCCCTGGAACTAAATGACCATTCAAAAATGTTCAGTATGGAGAAATTCGCTCAATCTTCTGAAAGACCCAGACCATTAAGAGTTACTCTGAAATTTGGAAACATACATTAACTATACTCAAGACGTCTAGGTAGTTGAAGTCTATCTAAGGCTATTCCAATGTAGCCATCTATGGAGATAAGACTCCTAGACAAATGGCTTATTTGAATAAGGTGAAAGCAGACATGGTGAGTCGAATATCAGATGTGAAAATATTAAAATGAAGTTTGTGAGAGGTATCCTTACCATTGACACTTAAAACTAAGAGCACCCAACTGCGGGTCGAGTTTATTTTCTTGCTATTACCAAAACGTTCGAGGATTGAATTCGAAAACGCCGGAATTTTTTGACAATGTTTGGAGCTGTGATTTAGACATGGTGTGTTTGAGTGAGAGGTGGCTGCGGGATAGTGTTTCGAATTCTGAACTGTTTCCGAATTTTTCTAATATTTTCAGGAGTGACAGACTTTGGGGCTACGGGAACAAACAGAGGAGGTGGTGTTTTGTTGGCAGTTCAGAATAAATTTAATGCAACTGAAATAAAGTTTTCGGATATACGCAATATGAACCGCCCATTCCTTTTGTTTTTTTGTGAAAGTAACCTGGAATCTACTACGAAATCATAACGAAAATAATAATAATGTTGCGATATTCCCGCAAAGAATGACAGTTCTTGGAATCTAGGGCAGCGGCCGTTACTTCCAAGAACCCTTTCTATCGGACGGAATTTTGGGAATTCCTAAGCTTAGCTACCTGTACTACCTTTCGACACTTCCGACCCCTCTCAATTATTCAAGAACATTCTCTCTGTACACTTCTCGTTTAACTACCAAGGTGGTCAGTTCTACCAGTAAGTTCTTCTTTACCAATTTACTTTCACCAGTCTATAACGGCACTCAGAACTACAAGTTCCTCTTGAAATACCTTAAAATAATCTGTTTTATGCATTATTCTCCTGTCGGGTCAGTTAGCTACCCTAGTTCATTGTGTATTGTGAATTACTCAGTTGAAATTCTCTACGTAAAAGAAAAAGGTTGTGAATTGCAAACCTGTGACTCAATTACATATCGCCAAAGCACAATTCATCAGTGGAAGTTTGAGAAGTTTTATCCAAAGTGCCTGCATCTTACTTTACGAAGTCTACCTCGACGATTAAAACAGAGCTGTGGTGATTTTCAATTCAACAAATAAGGTCAGATCTCTTTATTGTTTAGTACTACCAGAAGTAGCCAAGATTGAGCAAAGAAGTTCAAATACTTGGACTTTGTAGACAATTTAAAAACTCTTTCTGTGAGTATAAACTCAAGTGCCGAACATTGTTTAACTATTCTTATCTGAGGATACATAATTCTGTTATAACTACAAACTTGTTTTTCATTCACCTTGAAAACACCCTTTCTACCAAAGAGAATTTTTGGTTCTACTGTTATACTATAATCAGTGACTCAGGAAGTGCGCTTCTCTCTCATTAAGCTGGTGATTATTATTATTTCTAATTTTGTACTCGCACAAATAAAAATAATTTATTGATCCTCTAAAACAAAAATACATCTATAGGATAGGTTAGAGTAAGAAAATAAAATGAATACTCATCATGGCTTCTAAAGGAAGCGAGTTTTTGACTTTGCTAATTGCATAGAAAGAACTATTGAGTTTTCCACAAGTGAAATCGATGTGTGCAACCCATTCTAGATTGGAATCTATGTAGATTCCGAGGAACTTTGCGTGTTCCTTCGAAGAAATTATGTCGTTCTGATAGCGAATAGTCAGTTGTTTTTACTCACCACTTCTCACAGTAAAGTGAATACATAGGGGTTTCTCAATATTTATAATGAGGGAATTTGATCGACGCCATTCAATAAAGCACCGCACTAACTCGCTGCAATGTTTCTGTGACTCATAAAAGGTTCGAGCTGAAACTAACAGACTTATCATCTGCAAACAAAAGTATTCTGATCAACTTGGATATTGAAAGTGTATCAGGGAAATAAGATGAATTAGTCATCATTTTCAGGTAAGTCGTTAATGTACATGAGAAAAGGGAGCGGTCCTAACACAGAACCCTGTGGAACACCAATATTCAACTCTCGTTCAGCTGAAACGAAATCAGCCACTTTGACGGACATTGTTCTACCATGTAGATAACTTGAAAGCCAGTAAAGAAACACACCCCTGATATTCAAATTATAACACTTATCTATCGATGAGAGCTTGAAACGAAAGGTTATCAAATGCCCGTGATAGGTCAGAGAACAATCCTGCGACGAGCTGGGCACCATCGAGATACTCGTGTGCAGCTCCAACAAGATGAAGAGCTCCTGACTGAGTTGAGCAACCTGGTCGAACCCATGTTGTGAGGAATCAAGCATGTGATACTTTGTGAAGTTCATCATTCTGTTGGACACAATGAAACCATGAAACTGGTCTGTAGTTTGCTATATCACGCGCAGATATTTTTTTATATACTGGGATCACAACAGCTTTTTTGAAGAGATAAAAAAAAATCCAAAACTTACAGATAGATTGATTATATAGGCAAAATGTGAAGCAACATCAATGCTTTCAAGTTTCAAAATGCGAGAAAAAACCGAATCAACTCCACAACTCTTTTTATTCTTTAGTGATCTTATAGTGTCCAATACTTCACACCCGAGGATAGGGTAGGAAAAAAACTTGAGTTGAGTATTGCAAAAGTTGTTCCGGTGACAGTAGGTTATTTACCATAGTAAGATTTGAGCATGTGCTCAGTGATGGTAGAAAAATAATCAACAAAAACCGTCGCGATATCTTTAGCCTTAGAATATAAGACGTTATCAACCAGAAGCTCGGTGGATCTAATTACTTTATTCTCTTATTATTATTAAGTTATTATATGTCAATTTAGTTTTAATGATTAAGCTTCTATAAGATTTTTTCGTGTGCTTATATAAATTATATGTTGATTCACAAGACAAGTTTTTATGTAGCCAATTTTTGAGTTTTTGCTTGGCTGAAATGATCTCTGCATTGATCCAATTTTTGTTGTTGTTAATGAAGTTCTTACTTCTCGTCAATGGGCAACGAGACTCAAATATTCTTTGAATCAAGGAGATAAATGACCCGAAACATACATCCACATCAATACAATCATAGATTTGCTGGAAATCACAATTAGAGAAGTGAAGAACAAAATCATTCAAATTAATTTGATGAAGTTTTCTGACCAAACCTCTCATATTCTGAGTCTTCATTTTGAATTCAATAGAAAAATCAAGCGTGAAAGCACGATGGTCACCATAAAAAGCCTCAAACACCTCAGCTGTGCAGGAATCAGAATCGATCTTGGTCGAAATATAATCAACCTTGATTATGGACGTATGTCCCCTAATGTTAGCAAAAACTCTTGTAGCAGCTCTTGATGTATTGTGAAAATCGAAGCAGTTTAGAAAATCTAATAAAAAAACTTTATAGTGGTGACAACCTTCTGTGAGAAAGTCAATATTCATATCACCACATACAAATATCACACTCCCAGCATTCATTTTAGCTCCATATACCTGGTATTGCATTTCCTCGTAAAACTGACACACGCATAGTTTTTTCAGTGGTAACTCAGTCTTCACATAAACCATCGATCCTCTATGAGCTCTCTTAGGACGGCAGTAGAAATCCAGCATATGGTATCCAAGAAAGTTCATTGTTAGCACGCTATTAGGACTGCACTAGTGTTCAGAAATGCATACAATGTCTGGTTGTTTCTCGTTGGATAAAACTTCAGGGTCAGCTAACTTGTTAGATATGCACTGGACATTCGATTGGGAAATTTTTAATTTATGTCTAAGGACATTGGTAGGAGGCTCATCACTACGTATTAACTCGCTATCACCTTATGACGACGCCTGGGAAAAAACCTGTTGGCTGAAACACCCATTGGCCACAATTAGGATTCAACATCCTATCTAGAAATTCAACTGGCAGTGTAAAGTTGAAGGACGAATACACCTCAGGTTGTTTCGAGTTAGGTTTTTCGCATTCAACATCCTGTATATGTTGTGAATAATTGTGTAGCTCACCAAAGGTCGTATCTGGATTGAGTTTTGTTACATGCAGGTGGAAAAACTTTTTATTTGGGACCATATTAAGGATATTTGTCTTTTCCAACTAGGGGCTTATTTGATTTCTTTGGCCATATCTTTTCTTTATTTGCCGAGATATTAGACATCTTGGAAGTTTCAACAGGTAATTTGGTAGCATTGTTATTTCGGTTTTGACTGTCAGGTTGTGCATCCCAAGAATTTCGATGTCGGTGTATCAAATTATTGCCATGAATGAATGAATGAACAAACCTATATCTCAAATTGAAAATAACTATTCATAATTTCTCCCAAGTTTTGTGCGAAGCTATAATTCCCTTCCCCTAAAGACTTACGTCAGTGCTTTTCTGAATTTTGACAACGTATATTATTTCAGCCACCGAGATTGAATTCTATCTCTATGATTTCCTGTTATGAAAAATGTTGATTAATATTACGCCAACTGATACTGATTAATGAGCCCGGCATTTGTCAATCGAATATCGATCTTTGATGGCCATTGTTCAAAGGAAATCATCGTGACGTATGTCATTTCTCTTTTCTCTTGAGTAAATGAAAAAAACTAATCATATCTTTAGATGGGAAAGAGCTATGATAATGAACTTTGAGGATAAGTAAGATATCGATCACCTCAATATATTCACGAATTTTTATTGAAATCCGAAAAATGTCTTATGAGATAGTCAGGATTTGTTACAGCCTCCCTCAACAATATTTCCAGTATCAACTTGATCGGATGGATATTGTAGAAGTTATTGAGGAAACAAAATTTCAGATGCTCATAACTAGTGAACCATCCGACGGATTTGACCCAATAACGAACTTGGACAATATGTCTTCAAGTCATTCTAATCTTAAAAGGAGTACAATAGAATACATTCTTATATTATTTTGAATTTTCGTGTGAAACACTGAATTATTTTGGTGGAGGCTTCATTTTGACTCAATATCTAAGAAACTAAAAACTCAGTAGATTTCTATAACTCTTCGGTATATCTGTAGATCCAAATAGGTGGAAATACTTATAAATCGTTAGTATTGGCAATACTGTGGAATAAGTCAATGTTTTTAACGGATTAGGAATAAGTCCATGCGTATGAACCTATCCGAGTCTTGTTTTTAGACCTTATGCTCCCGCCTGTGGAAATTCGTTGACGTGGAAGTAATGAATTATAGTACAAAACTACAAATAAAGTGAAGCCAATTAAGTCTCGGAGATTGTAACACTCTAGATTGGTTGTTTGTTAATATCTACACACTCTCTGTAAGAGGTCTTGCTACAAAATAATTCTTTCAAGTGCCTCTCTTTGTATATTTAGAGCAGCACTGACCAGCTCAGTGGAATTGTGGTGTGAGTAAGGGTTGGTAAATAATGAATGAATGGAAGTTACAGAATCTATTGCATTAACCATCAATCATAAAAATCCACCTGAATTGTTCTTAAATAGAGCATATGCATTGTCACAGTACCGTGTGAACAATAATGGAGAATAAAATACACTATCTTTTTCAATAAATTCGGTTAGAAAGATAGGATACCACAGCTAGCTTATCTGAAAGGGGCGCCACTTGATTTTGTGTTCCTAATTTTTAGCTATTAATGATGAAGAGCATGAGATCCTCGAAAATATAACCTAACCATAATAAAAAAAATCAGGAAAATATACAATACAATGTATTATCAATATATTTCACCCATCCATTATGTACATAACTTCTATTCAAATAGTTACTACTATATAATACTATATATAAATATCATCTATACCTTGATCAAGCTGGTAGATTTGCCTCGATATAATGTACGTTATATAACCGGCCGCACAATAATTAAACAGTAAACCTGTGAAAACATGCATATTAAATTTATGTTCAATGATGACGAAGATCATTAAATATATGAATAATGAAATACAGAGAACCTTCATATGATACATTGTTCGTAATCTCCTATTATCATCTATTTCCTAAGGCCTGTAGAAGATACATCCACCTTGAAATTTTCTCACCAGCAGGTTACCTACTTCCAGCAGACTAATTCAAGATTGACAGTTATTGATTTCCATTTCCATTCAATATCTCCAATATCATCGACAGCAAAACGACAGAGATTCAGTAGAGAACACTGAAGAAAGAAATCTACGTGGTATGAAAAAAAACCTTTGATCTTGAACGGCTCTGAGTGAAATTTGAGTATTTAATCAACGTTTTGTTCAATCCTTATAAAGAACGCTCCTTAACATAACACGAGCTTGTACAATACTAGGCCAAATCCCAATAACTTGGTAATCAGATTCAAAATTAAATTCGAAATGATAATCGAAATATGCACTAATAAATACGCCAAGTACAGATTCAATACTTGAATACTCCAATTATACTGAAACCTGTTTCCCTCGAGTGAACTCTCTTATCTCCGCGGCGCATATGCACAAAACACCGAATTTTATAATTTACAGAGCATTTTGAATTTCTCCACAAATGGAAAATTGAATATTAATCAATACGAGATATATAGGTTCGCCTTGAAGGTTCGTCTCGATATCTTTTAATACTTGTGGCCTCCTTCAAGAGGTCTCAATTCTCATGGACATCCTACGTCAATCATGGCTAGCTGGCACCACTGGAGGGATAATTCTCCGGAATAATTGTTCCTTTCAAAAATTTACTTAGCCGTGTGCCGACTTTAAGGCACTAAAAATATTATTGCTCTTCGTGTATATTATAAAATGAATCGCCTTAAAGCACTGTAAATTCTGACTTGATCTTTGAAAAATAGATGTATCATTCAATATTGAATCTGTTTCATCAAGACCTCTTATTTTTATCGGTTTTCCACGTTTTATAAGGTACAGCAAACAAGGAATGGAAATGGTTAAATTACATTCAATGCAAGACTGGGAAGATCTACCACTCACATCGTGGAAAATAAAACAACCGGAGTTGAAAGAAGAGAGAGAGAATGCCCTTGATACAGGTAATTTATATTTTTTGTTTAGTGGAATGCTGAACGATTTTTTCTAGAAAGGTATCAATGTGAGGTCAAAAGCTTCTTCCTGCTTGTTCTGAACTCTTTTTCCTTTCATTATAACAATTTGATACAGAAACAACCGACATAATGAACGTAAGAGAACCAATACATTTTTTCAATTAAAAATAACCACTTTCAGTTTTTTCTCAGTTTTATTTGGAGGCCACACATCTTTCCTTTACGGGAGTGGTCTTAGCCACAACCACAAATCCGATGAAGGTCGCACACACGATCCGACTTAATTAGCTTAATTAGCTGAGGGGTGTACACTGATATATGTATGTATACCTAGGTAAGCAAGTATAAACATAAACATAAACTATCCGAAATATTTCTTGAATTAGGGTAAATTACTGTGGAACTAATGTGCAATATGCTCTCAATATACTAGAAAGCTTATCAAATGAATTAAAGTGAGGAAACTTGGAAATTCATCTATCTCGAGATACAAGGGGCGAAAAAATAGATGAATTCGAAATTTTCACTGATTGTGGAAGATATATCGAACTTGAATTATATTTTCATTAGTGAGACAACCTTAATGACGAAGTAAGAAAAAATGGACATCCGTCAGTAACGTGCTACGGGGGTGGCAAATAGTTTGATGAATATTCAAAAGGTTCAAAATTTTCGATGAAATCGGTTTTGCTAGGCAAAAAACGCTATTGGATTATGTTTCCATCGTGGAAACAAGCTCACAGACGAAATTAGAAAAAATGGACATCCGTCAGTGATGTGCTACGGGGGTTGAAAGTGGTGTTATGAAACCGATTTCATCGAAAACTTTTTGAATATTCATAACATCACTCACTACCCCAATAGCACGTCACTGACTGTCGTCTGTTAGCTTGTTTCAATGATAGAAACATAATCCAATTGCAGTTTCTGCTCAACAAAACCGATTTCATCGAAAATTTTGAACTTTATGAATATTCATAATAGTACTTGCGACCCCTGTAACACCTCACTGACGGATGTCAATTTTTTCTAATTTCGCCTGTAAAGTTGTTTCAACGATAGAAACATAATCCATTTGCGTTTTTTGCATGACAAAACCGATTTCATCGAAAATTTTGCACGACCCGCACTGCCCCCCCACAGCATTTTTCAGATGTGATTCTACCAGGGAAAAATATACGGCACGTACCATGTCCGGTGCCAGGGAAAAGGATAGAGTCCTCAGAGCAAAAATATTTCGACTGAGCCTAGCCGAGCGGTAGTCAATGTGGCTACTCCACGTGAGCGCCGAGTCCACATAAATACCGAGAAACTTTACTGAACGAACCATGACTTCTTCCCTATCAAATGATCTCAAGGTCATAATCATATTGTGTGTTTTCTCCTCATTCACACTGAGGCCGTTTGCCGCGAACCACTCGACGAGCCTCACTCGCTCTATACGTGAACGCTCAAGTAATGTCTGTGAGTTCGCGTCCCTTATTGCGACCGTAGTATAATCTACAAATAATGTAGCTTCAACTTCAGGTATATAATCTGGTAGATCGTTAATATACACCAGAAATAGCACTGGTCCCAAAACCCTGTACCACTCCCATATTAATGGGACTCATCTGGAAGCGTGTTCTGTCCGAGCTGACCATTTGATATATCTCGCTCAAAAAAGAAGCCATCATTTCCATCGCCCTGTCGTCGAATCCATATCTATAGAATTTTTCGAGGAGTTTGTCGTGGGGTACACAATCAAAGGCCTTTGTAAGATCGACAAATGAGTCCAGACGGTGTTCCCTATTCTCAAAGCTTTCGATATTAGAATTGAAAAAATCGATAATCGCCTCAACTGTATTCCTCCTCTCGCGGAAGCCAAACTGACGGTCAGTTAGCAAGTTGTTGTACTCGAAATATGCAACAATCTGTGTTGACATAACTTTTTCTAACATTTTCGATAAAACAGGTACTAGAGAAATCGGACGGTAGTTGTTGACATCATTCTTGTTGCCCTTTTTAAATACAGGGACCACCTTGGAGATCTTTAAGCATTTCGGGAACTTCCGATGATCAACTCCTCGTTAATCAATTTGGTAAGTGGAGATATGATATTTATTTTCACTACCTTAATTGAAAGCCCATAGTAATCGGTAGAGTTACTATTTTTAATATTCCGTACTATATCTCTCACTACATTTTGTCCAATTTCCTGAAACTGACTATTTTCAAAATTTATGAGGATGTTGTCGAGACAATTATTGTTCCTGGTAGGCTGAAAAATTTTCTGCTTGAACCCGAAGGATGACAAAAGATTTTGAAACGTTTTAGTCTCCTATCTGGAACGAAACATGTACTGGTATCGAATTCAATATTAAAATCACCACATAAAAAAACATTTTCATTATATACATTAATGAAATCTAGTAAAGTCTCCAAATTGTCCATAAATAATTGGAAATTTCTGGAGGGCGCGGAGTATAAACACATTACAATAAAATTAATTTTGTTTAATTTCATCTTTATGGCAGATATCTCTTCATTATTGTTGGGCAATCGATGATAGCTCCACTCTGATTTACCAATATCATAGATCCTCCAAATGATAGGTTCGCCCTTGACTTGGTTAACCAATGTTCAGTTAGGTACAACACACTGGTGTATTGTACTGGGAGTATATCGAGCACTCAAGGTCATTCATCTTATTTCGGACACTCTGTATGTTTAAATGTATCAGATTAATACTTGCTTTTCCATTTTTCTGTACATCCCGGTAGACTAATATACTTTCGGTCTCTCCCCCATACTTCTCCGAAAAAATTTCGAAACATATGCTCCGTTCGGCCATGAATCACTTTCTTTTGCCCTTGCTATGTTCTTGGCATCGATGGTTGTTTTGAAGGAACTATATTTGTCGGGGTTTTTGGATTGAAGTTTTTCACATTCAGCTTCAGGAAATATCGTCTTTGCCATATTTGTGAAATCCTCCAGAGTTGTATCGACAAATATTTTCGATACGAAAAGACTTACTTTTCTGTCAATGGCTTTTACAGGATTTTCTGTAGATGCTCCCGTTATTCTCCAGAACTGTTCCTTATTCTTAACGTCTGAAGCACCGGATGTTTTTATAGGTCGCTCAACTTTCGTCTTTGTCATTCTCGAGATCCCCTTTCTATCGGGTTTCTTCCTATGCCTTACAGTTTTGAATTCATTGGTATTCGGTGACTCTTTCCCAGTAGACAGGCTATGAGGCGACAGTGGTCGTTTATTGATTACAGGTGGAATATACAATGTTAACATTGTCAGCTGTAGACCTGGGAACAACAACAGCCTCCACAACACTCTCATTTTCAACATTGCTTCCAATCAAGTGGTCATCCGTGTTAACATATTTTCTCGGCCAATCGTACACTCGGAAAAACGGACTGGTGCTTCCGTACAAACAGTTGTACTCGCAGTGCTGAAATTTATAAGTTTGAAACAACCCTATTCAAGTATCAAGTACCTCGGTTACCTTACAACAACTCAAAATCCGAACTAATCGAAATAATGGCGATTCCAACACCACTCCTGTTATTGTTCTTCGGCGAAACAAATATTTTCAAATCCCACCTTTGTGGTCGAGAAAATCTAGTTTCACTATTTTATTTTTTTTCAAGAAGTAACAACAGCATCCGTTATAATCGTTATAATAAAGGATCGAGGGAAGGACGAGATCGTACCAGTCATATGGGAGTTGCGCTCTACTACACCGGACCTATTGCGCAGCTCCGCGCGAATTTTTAAACGTTCGATTTCGAGCGTTACATACCATCTTTGGGTTCGTCTAACTCTTGCATTGTTGGGTCCGATTTCGTGGAACACTCACAAAGCGATTCATTTAATCTAGAAACCCTCATGTTCAGTTGCTTGATTTCTTCATCTTTTCCACACTCGTGTTCTCCGCAACATTTCATCAGTTCATTTCTGTTTACGAAAGTGCCACATATTTTAAGTATGCAACTTGGGTGGTATTTAAAATTACAATTACTACAAACAACGAACAATTTTACTTCTTTGTTACATTTCTTACAGCACGAATCTTTGTCATTATTAGTTCTCGGAGCCATGTTGGATTAGATAGGAAATTCCGCCCTGAAATCTAGTCGTCAGAAATATTATCCGATGAACAGTTAGGCGTACCTTCAAATCAATTTTCCTCGGATCATGAGTGGGACAATATCCGATGAACACCTAGTTGCATCCAGTGTTAACGTTTTTTCTTGTTGGAATCGCAAATGTGAATCACAGAACCAACGGCAGAAATTTGAAGATTATTCGTTGGATGATACTGTAGTACAGTAGTGGATTATCGAAAAGGTAATATTCATTTAATTATCGAAGGAAATTCACGCAAAGGAACAGTTCTGTGAACCACAACACAACGAACGATATGTACAGTTCAACATCTTGAGTAGAGAATGAAATAAGGTTTCTTATTTCAAAACGACTTATAGAAGCATTGACGAAAGGGATGAAAACATAAAAATAATCAACACCAGATATAAAATCGCACAGAAAATTTGCGACTTGCTACACCCGTAGCACGTCACTGATGGATGTCCAGTTTTTCTAATTCCGTCTGTTTCAACGATAGATCCATTTGCAATTTTTGCCTGACAAAACCGATTTCATCGAATAATTTGAACATTTTGAATATTCATAACACCACATACTACCCCGTAGTGACGGATGTCCATTTTTGGCGCTCTTGTTCACCCGAACAGAGTGCCTATCATTTTGCCCGAATGTCTGTAATTTTGGAATATCGAGCCGAAAATGGTCTCAATCGATTGGGTTCGACTCCCTGATGAAGAATTCGTGGCGAAAGTTGAGTCTGTCCGGCCGGCCGTCCGGCCGTATCCTCTCTAGCATCCAAAAGAATTCAGCTAGAGTTTTCATATTTTCAGAATAGGTTAATTGTCCAAATATCTCGGTCAAGTTCGTTATTGGGCCAAATCCGTCGGATGGTTCAGTAGTTATGAGCATCTGAAATTTTGTTTCCTCAATAACTACTAGAATATCCATCCGATCAAGTTGATACTTGGAATGTTATTGAGGAGGCTGCAACGAAACGGCTTGCAAAATTTCGCAGAAATTGTCACGCTAGAAAATTTTAAAAATTCCCAAAAAAAAAATTTTCAATACTCAATATCTCCTAAGACTTCATTAAGATTTAAATGAAAATCCGTATATATATTGAGGTTACCGATATCTTACTCCTTCCCAAATTTCATTGTCGTAGCTTTCTCCCTTCTGAAGATATGATCATTTTTTTCATTTACTCAAGAGAAAAATAGAAATGTCATGAAGTCCGAGCTTTGTCATTGAAAGATTTGCCATCACAGATCGATATTCGTTTGACAACTTGCGGACCTAGATATCAGTGTCAGTTGGCGTAATATCAATCAAAATTTTCATAGAATTCATAGAGGTAGAATTCGATGTCGATGACGTTGTCAAAATTCAGAAAAGCACAGACGTAATATTAATCAAAAAATTTTTTATCATAGAGAAAGAATTTGATGGCGTTGTCAAAACTCAGAAAAGCAATGACGTATGCTTTTAGGAGAAGCATAGAACAAAATTTGGTGAAAATTATGAGTAGTTATTTTCAAATTGAGATAAAGGTTTGTTTATTCATTAGGCTTTCATATTTACATCACATTGTCCCATAGTACGGAAAAAGACTATTGTTCACCCGATCAGAGAGCTTATAGATTTGTTAAGGTTTGAATATTTACTCGCAAGTAGGTCAACAAGAGCGCCAAAGCAATCTGACTTCTCGTCAGTGCTTACTAAATTTTTAGAATTGCGTCTGTGAGCTAACTTCAATGATAGAAACGTAATTCATAAGCGTTTTCTGCCTGACAAAACCGATTTCATTGAAAATTTTGAACTTTTCGAATATCCATAACACCACTTGCAATCCCCGTAGCACGTCACTGACGGATGTCCATTTTGCTTATTCCGTCTGTTAGCTTGTTCAAACGATAGAAACATAATTCAATTGCGTTTTCTGCTTGACAAAACTGATTTAATCGAAAATTTTGAACATTTTGAATATTCATAACACCACATGCTACCCCCGTAGCCCATCACTGATGGATGTCCATTTTTTCCAGTTCTGTCTGATAGCTTGTTTCAACGATAGAAACATAATCCAATTGCGTTTTCTGCCTGACAAAACCGATTTCATCTGAAATTTCGATCTCTTTGAATATTCAAAACAGTACTATCGACCCCTGTAGCACTTCACTGACGGATGTCCATTTTTGGCGCTCTTGTTCACCCGAACAGAGTGCCTATCATTTTGCCCAAATGTCTGTTATTTCGGAATTTCAAGCCGAACATGGTCTCAGTCGATTGAGTTTGACTCCCTGATGAAGAATCCGTGGCGAAAGTTGAGTTCGGCCGGCCGTATCCTCTCTAGCATCCAAAAGAGATGAGCTAGGGTTTTCATATTTTCAGAATAGGTTAATTTTCGAAATATCTGGGCCAAATTCGTCTGACGGTTCGATAGTTATGAGCATCTGAAATGTTGTTTCCTAACTAACTACTAGAATATCCATCCGATCAAGTTGATACTTGAATTATTGTTCAGGAGACTGCAACAAAACGGCTCGCAAAATTTCGCAAAAATCGTCGCGCTAGAATATTTTTAAAACAATTCCAAAAGAAATTATTCTTAATACTCATAAGACATTTTTCGTATTTCGATGAAAATTCGTGAATATATTGAGGTAATCGATATCTTTCAAATTTCATTGTCGTAGCTTTTTTCCATCTAAAGATATGATCATTTCTTTCGTTTACTGAAGAGGCCATCACAGATCGATATTCTATTGACAAATGCCGGGCTCATTAGTCAGTGTCAGTTGGCGGAGTATTAATCAAAATTTCTGATTTTTGAAAACTTGGGGAAAATTATAAGTAGTTATTTTTAATTTAAGATATAGGTTTGTTCATTCATTAGGCGTTCGTATTTGCATCATATTGTCCCATAGTACAGAGAGAGCTCTGGTGCCTACTTGGTTGCCCAAGCATGCAGTTTATCGTGCGGCCTGAAGTTGACTCATGGTCGTTCTTTTCGCCACACGTACCCCACATGAGGGCATTTGGCCGGAAATGTCCACGCCAGCACGTTAACCTCTGGCTTAACTACTAGTTCGGTATCGGTTTACCCAAGCCTAACCACTACTAGTCAAGTCGCAACACTATCCAAGTCACTACTAGCTCTGCAGGCTAGCGCCCGAGCTGAGAACGCAGCTCACCCGTCGAGGTTTCACCCTCTCGCCCAGCATGCGGGCTTTCAACCACTGCCACCACGAGTCCTTCCTCAAGCGAGGCAGTATCTAAGTCTAAGAGACAAAGCTCTTCCGACCTAGGGGCTTGGACTGCCCCCCCGTGGTACCAATCATCGCGTCATTGGCTAGGACATGCTACGGGAACGCATTCCCTTCTCAGTTTTGAATCTTGGGTATTCGAGCCTGAGCCAAGCTCCGCAATAAGATTATTACTGACCTCTAGACCGTTCCTAGTACACCTGCAAGCAGGTCATAAGCCCTACACCGCGGCAAGGTGACGGTCACGTAGGGTGTCCCATAGTACAGGAAGAGACTATTTTTCACCTGATCAGAGTGCTTATACATTTGTTATGATTTGAATATTTACTCGCAAGTAGTTCAACAAGAGCGCCAAAGCAATCTGACCTCAAGTCAGTGCTTTCTGAATGCTATTAATTTCGTCTGTGAACTTGTTTCAATGATAGAAACATAATCTATTTGCGGTTTTTGCCTGACAAAACCGGTGTCATCTAAAACTTTGAATATTCATAACAGTACTTTCGACCCCTGTAGCACGTCACTGACGGCTATCCATCTTTTCTTATTTCGTCTGTGAGCTCGTATCAACAATCGAAACATAAACCAATTCCTCTTTTTGCCTGACAAAACCGATTTCATCGAAAATTATGAACTTTTTGTATATTCATTAAACTATTTGCCACTCCCCGTAGCACGTCATTGACGGATGTCCATTTTTTCTTACTTCGTGTTTAAGGTTGTCTCACTAATGAAAATATACGAGGGCCATTCAGAAACTAACCTCCGATTGGTCACAGTGCGGGTAGTGGGGGAGTGGCGCGCCATCTGTGCATTCACGCGCTCAGCAGGTCAGTCGGCACCAAGCCGTAGTCGAGTGAACATCGTACCTGCGCTAGTTTAGTTTTTGTGGCAGTTTGAAATGTGTGCTGCAATAGAAAATCCCGTTGAATGTGAGGTGCGTGCTGTTATATGGTTTTTACAGCCAAAGGATACTCTGCAGCAGCTGAAAACGTTCATGATGCAGAGAGAGTGGTAGACCATCATTGGTGACTGACGAACTCGTTCAGACAGTTGATGCAAAAGTTCGTGAAAATCGAAGAAATGGCTCGGGTCCCATCGGTTTGATGACGACGAAGAGCTCAAAGATGCGGTCACAGGCTGGCTCAAGGCACAAGCGGGTGATCTTTATGCAGAAGGAATTTCGAAGCTTGTGAAGAGATACGATAAGTGCCTCAATCGTAATGGAGATTATGTCGAAAAATAGTGCAAAGATGTAGTTGTAAGATGTAAATATTAAAATATTCTTTCTTAACTTGGTGTATTTTTTTCAATTAACCAGAGGTTAGTTTCTGAACTGCCCTCGTAATTTGAGTTCCTTATAACTTCTACATTCAGTAAAAATCTCGAGTTTATCGATTTTCTTCGCCCCTTGAATCTCGAGATAGATGAATTTCCAGGTTTCTTCATTTTAATTAATTTGATAAGCTTTCTGGTATATTGAAAGCATATTCCACATTAGTTTCACAGTGATTAACCCTAATTCAAGTAACATTTCGAATAGATTTATTATAAATTCGCATCCTGACATATATAAGTCGGATCTTGTGTGCGACCTTTATCGGATTTGTGGTTGTGGCTAAGATCACACCCGTCTTTCCTTTGAGGAGAAAACTTTCTTGTCGAAAACCACATTGCAATGGAAATATTTCATCCAGTGAGCTCTTGTCCTCCGAAATACCATATTTATTCAAGAATAAATTACAAAAATATCTCCAGCTTACATCTAAATTTTACCGTCAAATCGATTAGTATTCAGAGCTTCGTGAGAAAAAAGTTGGATATAAACTCTCCAGTAGTAATATGCTTAATTGATCATTTCGACAATTTGTCCAACAACGATAAATTTATTCTTCACTTGGAGAAATTGAAAACCGATAGCATTCTACAGAAATAAGGTACAACACTGAAGATTCAAGGATATAGGGTAAGCTGGGTACGGTTGTGACAATTTTGGTTTGATCGCCTATAAGTTTGTATATTTACCAGTTATCTGGGAGAAAAATCACTTAAATACTTAATTTGATTATTTATCTACCTAAAATTGATAAAAAATTGTCCCTAGCTACACTGTATTAGGCATACGGTCAAATTAAAAAAAAAAGGTAAAGTGTCACAACCGGCCACACCCCAAGGACGGTTGTGACAGTGGTTGGGGTCGGTAGTGACAGACTTACAAAATACATCCAAATAGTTTTAGTGACTTTTATTGTTACAAATAATCAACTGAACACAATATAATCTTCATCTAAACAAAGTTAACAATCACTTTATATAAAAATTGTTATAATTATAATAATTATTATAAAAGCTTCAACATTTGTTTTGTTGAAACTTGTAGCTCTTGAAAGGCTTGTAGCCTGAGCTACGCGTACAGATAGTGACGGGTTTCTATTCATGAATGAACGGAACCATTCTTCACCAGCCATCTTATTCTCAACCCAAGAAGCAGGTCGCTTTATGTTGTATTTAGTTGTCAGTTCAAATGCCAGCTTCCGTACTTCTTTCGTAGAAAGGCCAAAATAAATGTCTGCGAAACGTATAATATATTTTGACAGCTGCTGTTCTTGCTCGATAGAGAATACTTTATTATGAGCAACATACCCCATGCTGATGGTGCCTTCATTTTCATTATCGCCAGCTTTGTCGCGTTTGCGTAGATATCGCAACAGTGACATGCGATTAACTTTATGTATTTCCGCAGCTCTCCGTAATGAAGTACCGCGTTTCACCTCTTTGTAAGCATTTTCATATTGAGTAATGTCAGACAGGCCTCTCTCGGTCTTCCGCACGCGTTTCCTAGGCATCTAAAATAAAAGAAAACAAAAAGTAATGTCACAACCGTACCCACAAAATTTGTCACAACCGTACCCAACGCATACTTTTGAAAACAAAAATGACCATGACTGAGCAAAAGATCTGCATTAAAAGTAATCACTCGTAAGTAACTGCCAATGTTCAAGTTATAACAAAAAAAAATAAAAGGTAATCTATCTGTGTACAAATAACCATAATTACAAAAGAAATCGACCAAAAAACTTACTTTTGACTGTCAAAAATCAATGTTGGCTCCTGCTTACGTTATCGTCGCACATTGGCTGACGCAACACCGGGACACGCGTTTAGACTTGCATGCGCTTTATTTTTCCCCTTGCACCCCAACCCGCAATCCGTATAGTTTCGCTGTTATAGCGACTGTCACTACCGTACCCTGGCACAATCGTACCCAGGTTACCCTACTTAATATCAATAACCTCAATGTATATGGTTTCAGCTTTGATAACATTTGAATTAGGTGAAACTTTTTTGTTTTTGAAGTTATCGAAATGAAACAGGGAGCATATTACATAGTTATCTAGCGAATTGGGAATGGAGTTCTTTTGGCGCTCTTGTTCACCCGAACAGAGTGCCTATCATTTTGCCCGAATGTCTGTAAATATGAAAATATGAAAACTGTAGCTCATCTCTTTTGGATGCTAGAGAATATACGTCCGGGCGGCCGGCCGGATAGACTCAACTTTCGCCACGAATTCTTCATCAGGAGTCGAACCCAATCGATTGAGACCATTTTCGGCTCGATATTCCATTTTATTTAGCCTGTGAAATTAAATCCTGGAATCTGAGACAGTTTAAGAAATAAGATGAGTCTTTGTTGATCCAAGGTTTCTACGGGTGTTGGCGAATACCTCTTTGTTACTTTTACATCATTCTACAACTGTCTATGTTGGTGTCGGTTGAACCAAAGTGTATATTATTTCTCTTATTTCTGTGACCTATTCTACACATTTTGAATGGTCTGACAGAAACAATGAATTATTATTATTTTCTTTTTATTTGTTGATTCTCAGGTATTTCCTGAAGTTTGTAAGACCTGAGTGCTGGCTCATGCCGGTCACATCTAGTTTCGGCTCGAGAATTTTTTGACTATTCAGGTGGAGTTGAAAATTACAGCTTTCTGGAGCAATGCAGAAACAATGTCTTCAATTTTGATGATTTTTAATTTTTTTGTGGTTCCCTAGGTATCACGCCTGCTGCAGAAATATTTATCTGTACTATGCTGACTCGATAATGTTACCACATTCTGATTTTATCTGCCAGGTCAGTGTATTTCCTCTTTTTTTCCATGAGCATCCTGGTAGTATTGTGGGTATTATATCTATGATGAAGGCTCATTTCTTTTGTTTGTCCCAGACTATGAATACTGGTTTAATGTAGAGAATACTGTCGTCTGTGATGATGAATCAATCATAATAGAATGTGGTGTCCTGAACTTGTGCAACAGTAGGTAGTTAATACTTGTATTAGGGTTTCTCTAAACTCTGGCATTTTGGGTTTAATCTCTTCCAAATATTTTGATGAATGATTGCTGCAATTATGACTGTGTATTACTTTTTGTGACACTGCCTGCTGATTTTGCTGATTTTTCACCTCACTTTATGCATCTATAATATGTTATGCTCGAGTCAGTTATAATATAACTGAGATAATGTCTTGTGTTTATTACCTAATCTTACATAGTACAAAGCTTTCTGTCGCATTGTTCCTCAACCATGAGTACGCCGCTTCTTTGTCGACATATCGTTGATCAAGCTCAAAAGGGTGTTTGCCATTGAGAGATTTTGATCTCTATTCTCGATGTTTCATTTCTGTGATGTCAATGCTTTCATTTCCATGTTCGTCTTCGTTTGCTAGATTCAGGTGAGTGTATGCATTATCTACATATATACATCGGTGAAGGAGCGAGTCTTTTCTATGGTGGAAGTATTTGTTGTGTAAATTCTTGATATCCTCAAGTCTTTTCCCTCTTTCATATCTTGGTAATGTTTGCCTTAGGGTACTTAACTTATGCTGGTGACTCCTGTGTTTTGTCAATGTTGTCCTTGATTATCTCATCATAAATAACGCTTTATCTCACTCGGAATTTTTATGGCAAACTAAAATTATTCAAAACCACAAAAAATAACAAAATAAAATATTATTATTATTATTATTATTATAACAAAAACTAGAGTAGGGAAATTTCCTATAAACTCAATACAAAATAATTTTAACTGTTTCACATTTGAACAGCTCCACCAAAAAACAAGTCCAAGGCATTCTTAAACCCATTGACACTTCGAGCATCAACCACAGCACTTGGTAAACGGTTCCACCTCTCAAAGATTCTGTTGGTAAGAAAACTATGCCGCTGGGAAGTAGCAAACTTTTCCTTTGCCAATTTGAACTGGTGACCTCTCAGCTTATTGGTGTTTAAAGTATATAAGCCACGGATATCATCACCAAAGTGGCCACGTAAGGACCTGAAAGAAAAAATTAAATCACCTCTGTCGCGCCGCGACTGGAAAGTCGGCAACCCGAAAGTGATGAGCCTGTTCTCGTAGGTGGGGCGAATCCTTCCAAAGGGTATACGAGTGATCCAGCTCTGGACCGACTCGAGTGCTCATCGGCACGAGTGGAAGGCCACCAAACTGGGCCAGCATATTCCAACAATGGTCTTACGTAGGTGGTGAAGAGAAACCTCAATGTAGCAACATCACATCCGTGGAAGGTCTTTTGGATGGCATAAGTCAACTGTCTGGCTCTGGCAGTGATGATGCTTACATGGTTTGACCAGCGAAGATCCTCGGAGACAGTTACGCCCAGGTCACAGTGACTTGAAACTTGTTTCAGCCTATCGCCGCCGATGAAGTACTCCCTCCTCGGGTTGTTTCTACCAATATGAAGAACATAGCACTTCTCCACATTCAAAGGAAGTAACCATTCACCACACCAAACATTCAATTCATTCAGGTCACGTAGCAGAGTATTGAAGTTAGATAAGGGAAAGTTATATATTTTGGTATCATCTGCAAACATAGAGAACGAAGAGTGGAGTAATCTAGGTAAATCGGAGGTGTATAATAAAAATAATATAGGGCCCAGGACGGAACCTTGTCGAACACCAGATAACAAAGGGCTCCCGGGACTGGAGAAGGAACGATCGACCCTGACGTGGAGAAAACGATTGTAGAGATAAGCCCCAATCCAAGCAAGAACACTTCCCTGATTCCAAGATGAGAGAGCTTAGCAAGCAACCGACGGTGAGGGACCCTATGGAAGGCCCTGGAGAAGTCAAGGTAGATAACATCCACAGGCTCCCCCGATCCCACGCTTTAGTCCACTCATTGATACACAAAATGAGGTTGGTCATGGTAGAGCGGCCAGATAAGAATCCATGCTGTTCATTAGGGATAACATCGTTTGTTAACGCAAATTGGGTGATCTGGTCCGAAACGATCCTTTCCAAGACCTTGGTCTTGAGAAAGCTAGGACCGCGGTTCGCCGTTTAAACAGTGGAGACGGCGTGGGTTCAAATGATGCTACTATGGGCGCCAACGTATTTAACCCCAACCTCTCAAGAAAAATATTTAAAGTAAGTTAACAATGACAAAACAAAAAAAAATAGCTGATTTCCAGAAAGCACTTGTTTTGGCCAAACACGTAAACACCTCAACAAGTGGAAACAATAAACTAAAAATTTTCATGAAATTATTCACTACCGATTTAAAACACAAAATAAATTAAATGAGTTCAATGATTTTCTACAAGTATATTATTCAATATTCACAAAATTTAAGAATTTATTTCGAACTTCAACACTTACCGCTTCCCTATACTTGATCAAGTGTAAAGGTCACACTCTGTATACTGAAACAACTATTCTATAAAATATTTTGTGAAGTGTTATAAAAAATATTTCATCTATAAAAATGACCCAAGTTCATCGGTTCAATACTCAAAATGTAATTGTAATTTCCTTATTTTTCCCTCCTTCGTTATTGTGCTTCGAGGATGAATTGAACAAGATGGATCGAATGTCGTAAAAAGGAAGTTCTCATACCAGGATATTCTTCAATATAGGCAGTGAACTATCCAAGGAAATGATTACCAGTTATTCCAATTCTCATTTATGATAAAAAGAAAAGTTGTTCTCCTATTCCTGATGATGCAATGAACTATCGACGATTTCCAATCCTAATGTCTGGATGAATAATAACTTTCAAGGTCACTTCCTCGATGAAACAACGACCAGTACTTGAAATGGAAAAGGCAAAGTAGAAGCGATAAAATGTTCCAAAACCACAAATGCAGAAATGAAAAGTAAAAATAAGAAGTGAACGTAAAAAGTAAAATAAAAAAGGCCCTGAAAATAAACATCTCAATCAGAATTTTCTAGAATAAAATATGGATCGATTCACACTTACTGAAATGGTGGGCGTCCTTATATCAAAATTGATCGCTGAGTCAGCATTAATCCCCAAGGGTAATATATTGCTTAAATCTCCAAAATATTTCAATCAGCCAATATATTCGAAATAGTTGAAGATATCTTAATCCAGACAATTTTGCTATTTTCAAAGAAACTCTCCACAGTAACCAGCTTATAGCGTTCCATTTTCACAATTAAAACAAAGAAATGAATTTTTCCAATCTCCCAGGCCCACATATGGAACATATAAGGTAAATAAAATAACACGGGAATCGAATCGCGATCAAGATATTGAAATTTGCAAATAGACAACTAACAAAACACCCTGAAGTATTATGGACAATATACTCTGAATTTAAAATAAATCATTCACAGAAAATATATCAAAATGAACGTTACACATATTGTTCAAATCTGTTTCTGTCCAGGGTATCATACCAAATGAGTATATTAGATTGGGTATGGCTAGTGTATTCAACGCTTCGAACAGATTCTTATTTTACATATGAGGAGGATATCTCATATATTCTATCAAGATATTCTTGGCTGAGTGAGTTTTTGCCTATTG